>CAJQZJ010010411.1:6391844-6421137 GCA_907164525.1 Lophiomys imhausi
GTGTGTGTGTGTGTGTGTGTGTGTGTGTGTGTGTGTGTGTGTGTGTGTGTTTTGGAAGTTGCTTTACATAATTGCAGAGGTCAAACATACTTGCAGAGGTCAGTTTCTCATGAGCTATCTTCATATTAGTATCAGTGGTATGATGTAGTCCTAGTTTGAAGACCTGAAACACAGGAGATCTGATTTTGTAACTGTTAGTTCAAGACTGGTGGCTGAGAATGGGGGAAGAATATAGTCGATGGTGTAAGTGCTAGAGTCTAGAGCAACAAGAACTAAACCTCTGACGTCTGAGGAAAGGCAAGAATTTACTTTGTATATCAAATGAAAGGCTGGATTTCCCCTGTTGTTATTTCCAGCCCTCGGTGGAGAAGATGATGCCACCCACAGCAGAGTGTGATTACACATTATAATTATGTTCACTTAACCTTTTTATGTCATTTGATTGGTGAATTTAATCTATTTAAATCCCCAGTAATTAAAAGTAAATAAAAAGTTACTCTTGCCTTTTTGGACACTGTATTCTAAGTCCTTGTCAACAGATGAGTGGATAAAACATAATAAACACATGAAATACTGTGAAACCCTAAGTAGAAGGCAAGGATTTCCATTACTGATGATACAAGTAGAATGAGAGGATATTGTGTTAGGTGAAACAAGGTGGGAATAGAGAGACAATTTCTGGATGTCCTCACTTTTGTGAACTCTAAAAGAGTATATACAATAGAAACTGAGAGCAAAGCATAAAATGGAAGCCAAAAGCCTGTAGGGAAAGTAAAACCCATGATCCACATGTACAGAGCTTCACTTGGACTGTAGGATATGTTTTTGTCATTCATTGCAGTGCACCAGGAATACAGTTTATAATGAAAATGGCGTGTTTCAAAACTGCTAGTAAAAAACATTCTTACCACTAGAAATATGTTGATAAGGGAATATACATCTTATGTACTTGTTTGACTCTTTTTTGCAATGGACAAATAAAGCAAACATATCACCCCTCACAAGTACACACAATTACTATTTATGAAACAAAATAAATGAGCATTTTTTAAAAATTATCATTTTTCTGCCCAGCACTGAAGTCAATGGCTCCATTTGAGCAAATACACTGGACTTTACTGTGTACCAAACCACTTACCATTTACTTGGGTTAGGATAAAAAGAAATATACTCAAACTGATGATAAACATTCAAACCAGCAATGGAAGAACACTTCCCAAGTCTGGACAAGGAAATAGAAACTCCAATCCATGGAGATCAATAGAAACTTAATAGGAAAACTCTAAAGAGACCACGTCAAAACACATTACAATTAGACAGTGATGCATTATGCTATTGCTGTGAGACAGCATGGGGGTAGGGGAGAGAAGCCATTGCAGGAGAAGTTGATAACAGGAGAAGTGTGATAGCAATACAGTCTAGTTCCTTCTTCCCCAGTAGAAGCAGAAAGCCATATTTTATACCCCTCTTATTCTTCCCTATGTTAATATGAAATCCTGGAGGTGTTATGAGTACTTTTAATCTAACTGTTTACTTTGAAGCTGGGAACATAGATATCTAGTGCTTCCGAGTTAAAAGTCAGCTCTTTGGTCCCAGTGCTCTTAGACACATAGGTCTAGAGCTCCAGCCTCTCCAAGGATTGGGCCGGTCCCACAGAGGAAGGGTTGAAAGAAGTATGACACGGCATACAGAAAATACTACTGGAGAGAGTCATAACATTAAGATTTATTATTAGAGAAAACCAGGGGAGACTTTGTGAGATATATCTGCTCATCCATTAGGCAAGAAATAAAAGTCTCAAACTCTCCAGACAGATGAGGAATAATCACTGGAGCGAGCAAGCAAGAGCAGTGCAAAGGAGACCTTTCAAGTCTTTCGATGAGAGAGTACAAGATTCTATCTCTAGAACAGGCTGGGGAAGAAGAACAAACAGTACCCACTGGAAGATATCACAAATCTGTTCTCATGGAGAGATGGCAGGGCTCTAATTACTGGAAAGAAGCTACAAATTGTTATTAATCAAGCAGGAAGTCTCACATTCTCTTCACAAAGGGAACTTTATTGTTTAGAGTTTCCACTAAAGTCAACCAGGAAGGGAAGTAGAAAAAGTGCCTACCACTTTAACTACTCATGTTCTAGAAACATGTGATTTTAGACAATTAACTTTGTTTAAAAATGGAGTAGAAAGACTTGGAGAAAATTCACTATATCCTTGTTGCTGCCAAAGGTCTCCAATTCCTTCCCACAGAGAGATTACTGGACTGGAATCACCATTAGAAGAGAAGAAAGAAGACACAGGAGCCATCTTTCCTGTGCAGACTCAGGGAACTATTTGATAACTTGCTTTTTAGTGACCAGAACCACAAGTAGCTAATGAAAAAAAAAACAAAAACAAAACAAACAAACAAACAAACAAACAAAAAAACACATGGCCAAGTACAGGGCATATTCGTGTCTGCACCAGGCCCTCTGTGTGTATAATATAGCTTTCAGTTTAGTACTTTTAGGGGATTCCTGGATGTGTGAATGAGTGGGTTTCTGACTCTTGTGCCATCTCTTGAGGTTCTTTTCCTTCTGTTCGTTTGTCTTGTCCAACTTCAATATGATCTTTTTTTGTTTTATCTTATTATATTATATTTTGTTTTAAAAAGCCACTATTAAGACAAAGAAAGGGAGAAGGAAGGAAGGAGGGAAGAAAGAAAGGAAGGAAGGAAGGAAGGAAGGAAGGAAGGAAGGAAGGAAGGAAGGAAGGAAGAAAGAAGAAACACATGGTCAAAACCACTGCAAAATATTTGAATGTGGCGATATGGGACTGCAGCTAACAGGATTGCAAGTGAATTTAAAACCCTCCTTTGTTCTTTGTGGTGGGGATTTCCTCAGGTGTTCAGTCCTTGTCATTCTTCAGGTTTACTGGTTTAAGATACATTTTCTCCCCACCCCCAAACACTTATCATCATGGACTCCAACAGTCAAGTACTGCAAGGGCATGTAAGTTCTTCACCTCTCAGAAAAATACTTAGATTTGGGGGATCCTTCGTGGCTATATGGTGCTGTGCTCAGGATGGGGTTAGTGTGTGAGTGTCTTTGACTTCCTTGACTGTTTTAATGTGAATGTTTCCTCAGTTATACAGTGAGCTGGCTTCTTTTATCTGTGGATTCTAGCTTTCTACTAGAGAGAACTGCTCTGTGCAGGGTGTCTGTCGAAGTGGTAATCAGAAGCCTCTTACTCCACTGTAAGTCTGATCATCCTAGAAAATGTCCACTGAAAACCTCCTGCTTGTTGATTAACTGATGGTCTGTTGGGGTTAGAGATCTATGATGTATGTGTTTTTCTTCTCCTTTGAGTCTGTGGGACACCGGTTGATAGGTACCCCAGACTCTCCAGAAATGGATCTACGAGGATCTAAGTCAGAGAGTAAAGAAAGTGTTTAGGTGGACATCAGTGTTTATTTATAGGTTGCCCAGTCTGTTTAGAGTGCTTGGGAAAAAAAACTACACACTGTGTATTTTGAACAAAATATTTTTGTTTCTCAGTTCTGGAGCTGGGAAGTCCAAGGTTATGGACAGGCATAATGGGTGTCGGGGGAAGACTTATTTATGCATAGGCTGAATCTTCTACGGAAGAGATAAGGAAATTCTAGGATTTACAAAGTTATGAATCCCCCTATAACATAATGACCTTCCAAAGATCTCTATCTGCAAGTCTATCATATTGACAGCTAGGCTTCTGACATGAATTTGGGGATAGAAGACAACTATTTCATTCAAAAACACAAGTCATAATCTAAAGACTATAATATTGAGGGCTATGTTTCTGACATGAATGAGGTCGGGGGAAGGCATTTCATTCAATGACACAAGTCATAATTACCCTTAAATGAGGAAGTATCTATCAGGGCTTCTGATGCATAAATATTTTCCCCATAAACTCGTTCATTTGAAACCAGTCCAGTGTTTGGTGGAGATCAATACTACTTATTAAATTCTTGTGATTTGAAAATTTGATAGAAAATTTGATAGTCACAGACAGCCAGACTGTGCTTCAGGATGCCCTGTTTTGACCAAGTACATAAGCTGTAGGAAATGTACAAACATGTTCAGATTTGATCAATGTGCATCCTTTGTACAGTCTCCTTCAACTTGCCCCATCAAACTTTTTCTCTAATGGCTAACTCCTTCATGAAACTTTTCCTTTCTGAAGCCAATACTGGTGTCTCTTAGCTCTTGTTGCTCTTGGAAACATTACTATGAGGTTTGACTTTATTTTTTACTCTGAGGTTGTAGCTGCTATACTAATTATCTGTTTCCAGCTTGATTTTAAGCTGCCTGAGGGCAAGGATCAGAACTAATCCATTGTTTACCTGGGGCAACAGCATGCTGCTGACTTAACAGCCTCTGAGAAAAGGCAGGTAGGCTGGCCCACTAATTGAATCATGATGAGATCCTAGCTTTGTAATGAAATTATTTGTTTATTTTTAGTTCAGTGCCCAAACCAGTAGTTTTCTTTTTCAGCTATACCACTGGCTTTTGAAGCATGACATTAATGCTGCAGAGTGTCTGTTTGACCCACAATCAAAATCATTTGTTGGAATGAAAACAAACAAAGTCAATGTCTTTTTTTAATTAGAAAACTGTTGAGATCACCGCACACAAATCACCAGGCTGCCCCTAAGAAATGCTTCATTTTTGCTGTTTGATGCTCTAACACCAATGCTCCAATAGACTTCCTGTCACTTCCTTGTGTCTACTTAACACTAAAGTGACCGGAAATAATTGACATATTAGTTTGCTTCTGATGAAAGTTCACGGCCTTTTTTTCTTTTTTTAAAAGAGATGCCTAGACCGTACCATGACAGAAGACTCCATGCTTCTCTTTCTGTGCCATAGGAAAGAGGGAGAAGTCCTCCCTCCTTCCCTCAGGCAAAGAGCAACAGTTTTGGCTTGAGGAAGAAATGACTCATTATTTTACTTAGCTGATGGGGCAGAGGATACAGAGGAGAATCTGCTGATGGCCAACTGGTCAGGTAAACTGGTCAGGGCCGGGAGGGAGCAGGTCTTGGCAGAATGTCCTGTGGAGGAAGAGATATGTCAGAGAGCAATGTGGACTTTACAAATGGAACAGTGCCACTAAACTAGAAATTGCCCAATTAAAATTTTCAAACTGCCTCGTAATGACCACTGAACACGAGAAGCACTCAGATCCAGGCAAAGTGGGAAAGACATTAAAAAAGAAAGAAAGAAAGAAAATGAACATTTGAATGCTCTCTCTGCCGAGTCTTCTAAATATTTTCTGCCTGAGGCTCTTTACCACTGCCTCTTTATTGTGTGTGATTTATTTATTTGTTTACACCTTCTGCAGTCCAGCCCTGGGCAAAATTCCTAAAGTAGAAACCACATCATCAGTGTCCTCCAAGAACCCATCTGCAAGCTCACATAAAGCTTCCTCAGTGACTCGGGCAACCCACTGAACACCTAAGCCGGTGCCCTGACCCTTAGGTTAACTTCTGACTCCCTCCATGCATGTCTGCTCTGTTCCTTTTGAACCTGCCCGGATTAGTTAGGACTCTCCCAACTGCTAACAGAAAAATACATGAGCTAGCTAACTCAAAAGGAAAATTTACCATAAGTCTGCAGGGCTGCCTCATGTATTTCAAGGGCTCAGAGCAAGATGACTTCAAATGCAGACTGGAGTGGTAGTGCTTCTCATAGGACATTTGGTTTGTTTGTTTTTGTTTTCCCCCTTCACTATGGCTATGAAATATCTTCTTGCATGGGATCATGTGGCAGAAAAACAAAAAGACAAAATAAGTGTAAAACAAAAGCCGGTGTGTAACATCACAGTGGATGTGTGTTCTACAGCCAACAATCCAGAGTAGTTTTTGTTTACTTGAATCTTCAAACAGAGGAGAGATGGCTGCCTTTCACCAGCTTTAAGCCTATGGCTAACCAGGACCCAGCTCACACAAAGAAGCTGCTACCTGATGACCACAGGCGGAGCTTGGGAGAAGCAGTTTACCCATAGGGGTAGAAACCCAATAGGTATTCAATTTCTACCTTTGTGGATAAAGAACCCCTGCTGTTCTACCCAGGTAGGTCCCTCATCCCCACCCCCATGAGCTGACTGGCCCTTTCAGCTTGTTTACAAACCAAACCTGAGGCTGAACACTGGAAGAATACTTATATTGAGAGTCAGAGCCTGAAGGAGAGCAAAGTTGCAATTCTTCAAATAATATAGCGAGTTGTTGGAGCGCTCTTCTGATGATCTTTAAATTATCATGTTCTACATGCGATAAAATACAGAGAAGACATCACACTTCCTTTTTCTCAATAGGTTTTGATTTTCCTCAAGCACTCTGTTGCCCGGTTTGTAAATATTTTATACACTTATGAGTATACATTTTGTGTTTTTTTTTTAATAATTTATTTTTTATTTCTTCAAGTTACATCTCAATCACAATCCCCTCCCTACCCCCCCTCCAGTCCCACCCTTCCACCCTCCTCCCCCTCCCCCCCCCCCACCCCCCCCCTCCTTTTTCTTCTTTTTTTTTTTTTTTTTTTTTTTTAGTTTAAGGTATTTATTTTTCCCCCCAACAGCTCTCCCTTTCAGTCCAAATAATGGTTCTTTTTCTTATAACTATAAATACAATACAAAACAACAGAAATAAATAGGCCACGATTATAAGAGTTATATGGCTTAGCATACATTCCCAATGTCCAGTCCATATGTATTTGGCACCTGACTTTAACATTCTACTATCTAACCATCTCCATGAGTTTAAAGTTCTATATCTAACTCAGCTTTCATACTAACTTGCCTCATAATTTTAAAAATATCT
The DNA here is from genome assembly GCA_907164525.1 of Lophiomys imhausi. Classification (NCBI taxonomy): domain Eukaryota; kingdom Metazoa; phylum Chordata; class Mammalia; order Rodentia; family Muridae; genus Lophiomys; species Lophiomys imhausi. Next base: position 6,398,681 of record CAJQZJ010010411.1, read on the forward strand.
TCTTAGATCCAGAACACCCTCTTGATTCCTAAACAACTCAAAATTTAACTATGAGACTCTAGGTATCTATTCTTCAACCACATCAGAGACCTGAGAAGGATAAATATGTCTGAATATATAGGAAGTGCTGGACCAGTAGCTTCCAAAACTAAGAAATGCATACCACTGGCTGCCTGAACAGTTCCCAATTTCTCTTCATACATTACAGCATCAATCTTCAGCCATTTGGCCCATTTCTCTAACAGACTTTGATTGTAAAGCAGGAATTACGAAGGACTTGCCTACCTTGTCTTGGCAGAGCTGGGCTGTCAACTTACCTGCTTCCAAGTTTTGTCCCTTTTGGACAGCATTCTGTCTACAGTTGAAGCAAGGATTTTTTTTTTCTTGCCAAGTGGCAGGCTTGCCACTAATTCAACCATCTCCAATTGGAGATTCTTCGATGCTCATCTTGTAGAATAGGAGTGCTGTCAGGAGCTGACATGTCTCAATATAAAAAAAAAATCTTAAGAAAACATCTTTGAACACCATATTCTGCAGATCTCTTGAGGTTTTTGAAGACCACCTATCTATCTCCTTATATTTGGATAGGCAAATGTTGCTTGTCTCTTAGCAACTTGATTTCTGATTAACTTCGAAAATAACTGTGATAGACTGCCCTAGTACCTAATAAAATGGCATGCTTGAATGACTATTACTTTGCATTTCTTAATTATCCTAAACAGTTTATGACAGTTGCTAACAAAAGGCCAAAACTTCACATTTCATTTTAAAGCCTTACCTAGGTACAATACCTTAAAAAGTAAAAACTCCATCTTTTTTTTTTTGTTTTTTTTTTTTTGGTTTTTCGAGACAGGGTTTCTCTGAATATCTCTGGCTGTCCTGGACTCGCTTTGTAGACCAGGCTGGCCTCGAACTCAGAGATCCACCTGCCTCTGCCTCCCAAGTGCTGGGATTAAAGGCGTGCGCCACCACCGCCCGGCTAAAAACTCCATCTTATATTAAGGGTTCCTTCAGTTCCACAAAGAATTATTCAATTTCTAAAACAAGTGAAACCATGCTATAATCAATCAAGCTTTAGCTGCTTAATTTAGATTTAAAATGTGACTAAGAACTTTATTTTAAGTGGAAGCATTTTACACAATGTAAACTATATAAACCAATGCATTAGTTAATAATTACCTTCATGAAAAACAGAATAAAGCTCTTGTCACTGTTCCTTTAAAATACTGATGCCACATGCACATTATTATAATAACATGCAGAAGATTTGCCCATCACAATAACAGGGCCAAATATTGATGACTTTTCTTGTTCACTTATTGATCCTTTATAATGATTAGTGAGAAGGTCCCTATTATGAGAAATGGCATATAGCCTTCGTTAATCAAGTAGCATATAATGGAAATGTAATGTTAACACAGGAAAATTTGTATTCCGGGTGCAAAGAACTTGAGGGTTATTTTTTTAAGTGGTTTGCCTTTGTTTAGGCAAGAGCTCTGTGCTACATTTTCCTTAATAGCTTCCTTCTAAAAAGCACAGAGCTTTCCACAGGTAATCTTACTTTTCCAATTGTATTTGTAGAGCAAGGCTCCCTTTTTATTCAGGTAACTACAGTGATTAAGGAAAACAAAACAAAGCCTTTGAGCTGAGTTTGTAACAAATTAGCACCATCCCTGCAGAAGATGCCTGCCTGACAGGGGAAGGAAGAACTGTTTTCTCATGGCTTTCTCCCACCTGGGACCTCTTTGCAGGATTCCGTGTAATCTATGTTTAAACTGTTTACTTTGCTTCTGGTGGCAATGTGCTTTATTTGTGGTCAGATGCGAAACAGAATGTATGAGGTCTAGTTACTTTAAGAAAACTAGAAGATTCTTACATTTTCTTCAATGGGAACAGTTTAAAAATGAGGCCTTTGTGTTAGAAGAGCTTCCTACCTTTCTGTATGAATTTTGGGTTTATTCTGTTGAATTTTCAACATACCTCATTCTGATGAAGGAACTGTTACTTAAAATTAAAAATGTGAATGCAAATATTGTCAACTATGCCAAATCTGCAGATGCCCTTGTAACCCATGGTAGAGTATATATTATGATTACATCAAGCAGTAAGAACAGTGTGTTATGTTGTGTGCTTTAAAACCGATTAAACTCTTCCAGCACAACAGATAGTATATCTGAGCCTTTCTCTATAAATTTTGTGATGGCAATAAGGAGCTCTCATTGCGTTATGTTATGCTCTTACATAACAGTGGGGCTCTCTTATGTGTATATTACAATAATTAAATGGACAAAGTACCTAGAGTTCAATGCCTAAAGCCCACATAAGAAAAGCTAGGCATGGTAGTGCATCCTTACTGTCTCATCACTAGGGAGACTGTAGTACTCTAGCCAGCCAGCTTTGATTAGTTGGAGGGCTCCAGAGCACTGAGAGATCCTCTCTGAGAAACCAAGGTAGACGATGCTTAAGGAACAACAGTACAGGCTGACCTCTGATCTTTACAGGTATACAGAACATACATGTACTATGCACATGAACATGCACACAGACATAAACACACACACACACATCCCCCCACTTTTTTTTTTAGTAAATAAAGTGATTTTAATTACCAACCACATTTTATATCAGAGGGGAAAGTGGAATAATCTACTTTGATGATTATATTTGCTTAAGACAAGAACTTTAGGGGGAAAGACAGAGATTAAGTGCATAATTTAATGCCAACATCTTTTGAATACTTTCACATCCTGGATTTGATTCTGCTTCTTAGAATATGCTTCACGGTGGGCGGAAAATGAAGGCATCATCAGGCATCTAGCCAGATCCAGCAACCTTCTAGACCCAAAGATGACAGTACAGTAAAGATTTCAGGACAGGTCATACCAAAAAGAACTAGCAACCAGGCTCTCAGCAACGCCCTTATCTACCTGTGATGTGACTCACTGCCTCCCTTCAGGGTACACAGCAGAAATGATGCAAAAAGAACAGTTGTGGGGCAAGGAATAGGGTAAGTGGCAAGGTAAATGATGCCACCCTAGGAGACCCCATAGTCCTAGATACTTGCAATACAAAAAGCCATTCTGAGGCCAAATCTGAAACTGAAACTATTGGTTTTAACAGATTTCCTTCAAGTGGTTTAGTCAACATATGTATAGAGTGTATATAAATATCTCACCACCATTCATCATCTTTTTCCTGTGACATTTGCAATCTCATGTTTTATGCAGCCAGCTATTATGCTAAACCTGGCCAATTTTGCATTTAGGCAGCACAAGGAAGTGTCACAGCATTGACGGGATGGCAGGAATGTAAATTGCAATCTGGTCAGTGGGAAGAAATATTTTTGAAACACTGAATTTGTTTTAGTTGCTTTTTAGCTCTGTTTCTTTTATACATTAAGTCTTAATGAGAGAAAGATGATTTAAATGTGGCGTTTTGTGTTCTTCCTTCCGAAAGCATAGCAGGCTCACAGTGCCAGCCACAGCAGCTAGGAGATAAGTATTTGTGCAATTCCTTGCATTATTTTTTTTAATAAGTACTTTATTTTTTTTTCAAGTTACATCTCAGTCGCAAACCCTTCCCTATTCCCCCTTCTTGTCCCACCCTTCCACCCTGTTCCCCCCCCCAACAGCTTCTCTTTTCATTCCAACAAATGGTTCTTTCTCTTATAACAGTAAATTCTATACAAAACAGCAGAATTAAATATGCCACATTTATGAGAGTTAAATGGCCTGGTGTACCTTCCCAATGTCCAGTTCATACATATTTGGCCCCTGACTTTAACCTTCTACCTTCTAACCATCTCCATGAGTTTAAAGTTCTATAACTGACTTAGTTTTCATACTAACTTGCATCACTATTATAACCATCTTCTTAGATCTAGAACGCCCTCTTGATTCCTAAACAACTCAAAATTTAGCTATGAGACTCAAGCTGTCTATTCTTCAACCACCTCAGAGAGCTGAGAAGGATAAATATATCTGATCCATTGCATTATTTTAATGGTAAAAGATACATATCCGAACTGGAGATAAGCCTTATACTGTTTTCTAGTGAATAACAGCTTGTTCCTTAAAAATCTCTCTCTGTAGGTCACTCCTCTACACGTGAGGAGCAGCTATCCGCTTCTCTGGGTACCAGTCAACAAATGCATGGCCATGAGTTCTCCAGATAATAAGCCAGTGTGATGAGCAGGGTGCCTGACATTTGAGTGAACTGACTTGTGTTTAGGCAGATCTCACAGTTTATCTCTGGACTGTTTTAGTGTCTGTCGCTGTGCAGAAATTCAGCATTAAGGTTTAAATCCCTAAGATCTGGTGCCTTTGGGAATTTTCAGAAAGCTCAGGGCACAGTCATATAAATGTGTAGTGACTTTTCCAGTTCCTCCTCAACATCTGCCACTCGACATGAATTTCTTTAAGTTTAGACTCTTGGAATCTCACATAATACCGGAAAGGATGCTGGATATGCTAAGTCACCAGAAAAAGGAATTTGCCGTCATACATTGAGTAAAAAGGATTTTTTTCCCTTCTACAATTGTGCCAGCTGACACCATTTCATTCAATAAAATGAAGTACAAATATGCCAGTCATTTCATAATCACTCAGATCTACAGGCAAATGAAACTTGTGTTTTTCTTGTGGCTTAGTTTACTTTAGAGAGAAGGAAATAAGTGGACAGTGACACATATTGAAAGTTTTGTATGACTAGAATAGGGATTCTGCCCTTTGTCTTTGAAATCCTCTTAACTCAACTAAGTATGAGCAAGGACTTCAAGGAGCTTTGATGTATCTATGGGTATACCTATTGATTACCATATAAAAATTAAAACTGAAGATATTTAAAATATGTATTTATCAATTCATTTAAGAACATAAATACATCCATGTTGGGTTACTATAAACAGTAGACTTTCATAAAAAATTATAACTTCCCCAGAAACAAAAATGGTGTGAATATTGCCTTTCTTTCATGGCTTTACTGTCTACTTTTTTGTTGTTGTTGTTTTTTGTTTTTTGTTTTTTTCCGAGACAGGGTTTCTCTGTGTAGCTCTGGCTGTCCTGGACTCGCTTTGTAGACTAGGCTGGCCTCGAACTCGCAGAGATCCGCCTGCCTCTGCCTCCCGAGTGCTGGGATTAAAGGTGTGCGCCACCACCGCCTGGCCTTTACTGTCTACTTTAATAGAGGCTAATTCATTTTAATACCTGCTTCAGTATTAGCCCTGCTGTGTTGTCGTGCATCTTGTAGCCTTCAAAAAAAAAAAATCCCCTTGTGAACTTAGAAGGGAACAGAAAGGAAAATTAAATCTCAGTATTATTGAAAAACTGTTTTACATAAACAGATGCTCATTCACTCTATCAGTCTTCCATGCTGCTAAATTCTATATAGATTTCTTTTTTCTTTCTTTCTTTTTTTTTTTTTTTTTTTGCTGAGTTTGTTTGAGTTGTTCAGATGACTCTCGTGTGTCTCTGTTTCTCCCTTTCTCTGTTATGTGTCCCCTTTTGTTTTAAAACCATTCATTGCAACTTAGAGAAAGATGTCACGATTAAGTGTTGCCACTGGGGAGATGTCTTTGTGCCTATTCCCTCTAATCCTAACTGCAGCTGAGGTCTAGGCACTTGTGTTTTGTAAAGAAGACTTTGCATATGGGCAAAGCTAGAACAAGTAGTCAAAGTTCATCTCCAACAAGCAAGAGAGCAAGAACAGAAAGTGTGCCTTCAAGACCCAGAGAGTGGCCCCAGAGCGCTCCCTCAACGATCAGTTTCTTACACACTCCATTCCTTTCCTGCTGACATGCAGCTTTTAATTTAAAGGAATAGAAGACTCAGCTTGACAGCCCCCAGATGCTACTGACTCAAATTGCCCCTTCTTACCAACGCACATTCTCCTTACTCCTTTCCTCCTCTTGTAACACTCTCTGCCCTTCCAACTTGATTGGCTTTTCAAAAGCCACCCGAGACTGTCTTCTCACAAAATCCAATGGCATTGTCTCAGTTTTCTCACTAATGTGTCTGTCATGTGCAACCCTTCTGCAAGTGGACAGTTTATTTTTCACTTCTTCATCATGTTACAACACCATGCTGTATGTTCCAATCACCAGAATTGTGAACTGCGTAAGCCGATTTCCTTTATATAATGGGCAGCCTCGAGGATTTGGTTCTAGTAGTAACAAAAGGAACTAAGGCACTTAGCAAATATAATCCAATTATAATTTGTAATTTCATAATTTATAAATGTATAACATTATCCTGGAAAAGTAAGGCAAGATCTTCCTAAAGATACTTTATAAAATACTACCTATAGGTAAGTGTATTAATTAATTATATAAAGTTATTTTCTAATACTTTGTAGTCATTTCTCTAAAATGTCCTAATTGCTTTTAGGTTATGACTTAAAACCACAGCTGCCTTACCCTTCCAGTGGGAGAGATGTGAAACAGTTCTACTAGAGTATAGTTTGGGATATTCTGGCCCAGCAGCCTGTGTTTCCATAAGTACTTCCTATAAGTTGGAAGAAGCCAGAGCTAGAGGAGTGGCCATTTTGACTCAGTTATATCTCCAGTAGACCATGCATCAAAATGTGACTGTTTTTCTCTTGACTTTCTTCTATCTTTTTCCTTTTTTGGTAATTTTTTTGAATGGTTTAAATTGATTCCTTATATTTTATATCTTTTGCTGGGTTTTTGATTGTTGTTCTCGCTTGTGGTCTTACCAACATCTAATTATTAATTTATTTGTCCCTCAATTTTTTATAATGTAATTGCAACATACCTCCTTTCCCTTTCCTCCCCCATAGAATCTCTAATATACCCTCTCTTTTCTCTCTTTCAAATTCATAGCTTCTTCTTTCATTAACTTTTATTGCATTAATATATATATATGTATATGCATAAATATATGTATTCCTAAGTGTAACCTGCTAAATCTGTATAATGTTGTTTGTATGTCTGATTTCTGGGTTGACCATTTGGTGTTGGATAACCAGTTGCTGTGCTCTTCTCTGGGGAAGACCATTTATCCTGTTCTGGTATTCCTTAGTTGCCAGTAGTTCATTGTGAAGGGTTAAGGCCTTTGTGAGCTTTTCCCCATCTACTTTGGCATGTCTATTATTGCTGTCCTTGTTTAGCTCATGTTTGGGTCAGCCATGTTAGTGAAACTTTATGGTGTAGCTTCTGATATTACTAGGAGGCATAGTGTCACAACAAACTTTCTGGTCCCCCTGGTCCTACTACCTTCCTGTCTCCTCTTCAGCAATGATCCATAAGCCTTAGGTATGTGGGAGTATTTTGTAAGTGTATCCATTTTTGACAAATCTCCTAAAAGGTAAAGTAGCTTATATTTTTCTTCCTAAAAGATGAAGTAGCTTATATTCTTCTTCCTGCTTTTAATCTGTTCTTCATCTACAAGTACATAACAATTCAAAATAACATAGAGCATACCCTTTTGACATATGACTATAAAGTCCAGTATAGTCCATAGAAAACTCAGAATAGCATAATGTAAGCTACATGAGTGAATGATATAGGGCCCTGTGTGTGATATACTGAAGGGTTACACTGCTAGGTTTTACTCTAGCTAAAATACTTCACTGAAATCCTTTTGACAGAGTAAATAATTTTATTCAGAGTCAGACTAGGTGAAAAAGCCACTTGTGTCTTCCAGGTTGTATAACAGAGAGGAAGGAACTTATTTCTCTTATAACAAAGGTTTTCCTAGCAGTGTGAAATTACAGATACACAAGGTAGAGTCAACCAAAGGCAGTTCCTTTGTCCTGGTGACCACTTAGGAAAGCCCCCTGCTTGGGGCAGCAATCTCTGGCATCAAGGGCAATTGGAAGAAAAGAAGCAAAGACAGAAACTCGCTGGTGTTGGTGTGTGTGGAGTGCTTGTTTTCTACTGGAGGAGTGCTTTGAAAAGTGCTTCTGAGGTCCTCCAAACACTGGATTAGGATTTCATGGGTGTTGATGTTATATGAGAACTTTTACCTTTTAATGCTCTACTTAAATTTTTACTGATAAACTGCTGCTGAAAGAAGCAAACAAGTGCATTTTTTAAAAGTACTAATGGAAATGGAAAATCTATAGCCTTTAGAGTCTAACAGACCTGGGTTTCACTGCAGGATCTGATTGCAAACTCCATCTTGAGCCTCTTAACTTCCCTTTGGTTGCATTTTCTCATCTATAAAATTCAGTGATTATCTTCTGTGATTGGAGTTGCTGATTTTGTTGAAGTACAATAGGACTCTCATTAGCAGTTTCACTTTCCCTGGTCTTAGTTATGATCAATCATGTGAAAATAGTAAATATGAAATGCCATAAAACAAACAACTGTTAAGTTGTATATTACACATTATTCTGAGTTGTGTGATACAGTCTCATGAAGAACGACTGAGTCTCTTCCAAGAAGAATTTATCCCTTTGCACATTGTATGCATGCTATGTACACTACCTCTTTGCTGGTCAATCAGTAGCAGCCTGAGTTGTTAGACTGGCTGTCCTGGTACTCATCTTCAACCAACCTTCAATTTAGTTTAAAAAAAAAAAATGACCCTGAGTTCAAAGGAAGCCATCATGGTCATTTGGATATGCAAATGAGAAGCCATACCATGAAAAGCCTTTAATTGAAAAGTTCTCCACTCAATCAGAAGCTAGAAAAGAGTTCAGGGAGGTAGCTGTGGGACCATTACTGTGTGTAGTTTTAGACATGCAATGGGGAGAATGGACATGTCCTTACATGAGGAGAGACAGCTGACACAAACACCCAGTGAATACTGAAGTTTGGTTATTGCCAGTCTTTCCGGTGCTGCCCACCCTGTTATCATTAAAAGCCATGCTGAGCAATACACTTATTGTGACTGGATCTCAGGACCAGAATAATCAGGATTTCCTTTGGACACTTCAGGTCTACAAGCCTCAGAAAACATGAACACAAATTTGTCAAATATTTATAACTCAATGGAAGATTTAAAAATCAAATATATTTGTCCTTAAATCACCTGGACTTAAACAGCAAAATTACTTTTCTAAAAGTAGTGATCAAATTTTTTTTCTTTAAAACTGGACTTACAAAATGTAGATAACATGGTGTCATGTAATTCATCCATCCCCCATGATCTTCAGACCTCCTAAGGACAGAGATAGTCTTCATCCTGCCCCTTACACCAAAACATTTTTAAATGTCCAAACATGACATCGTTTCAATGCCTGTTATTGCAGGTGTATACAGTCGTCATACTCAAAGAAAACAATGAATTCATCTAATCACCTTCTGTCTTAGAATGACACCTGCAGCAGAGCTTAGACACCAAGCCTACTCTCCAGACTCTCCCAAGCTGTCTATCTTTTCTTTTGAAGCTCCGACACTCCCCATTTTACTTTAGAACAATGGCTTTCTGACATTCTGCTTCTATGAGAAGGTTATGTTTGGTCTACCATCGTGTCTCTTCCAGCTCTTCAGAACAGACAGTTTCAGCTCACACCACCAGGCTACTTCCCTGGTCTCCTGCTGGGAAGTTTCCTGACAAATGAGAATCTCTTTATAGCATATACAAGGCCTAATTTGAACCCCAGTGTATAACAGGATGAAATAAAGCCATCTTTAGACATCAAAATATATTGATTTATTTAAACATCAACTTTCTAATAACCCATCCTTTTAATAATACTCTAAGTAACAAATTGGAATATATGCAAAAAAATGTTTCTTTTTTTCCTCTATTTTTCTTCTGTTGAAAATAGATTTTTTTTCATCTGCTATATTCTTATTTTAGCTTCCCCTTCCCAAACTCCTCCGAGAGTCTTCTCATCTCACCTCCCATTTGGATCCACACCTTTTCTGTCTCTCCTTAGAACAGTTAGAAAACATATTGAACCTCACACATTAATAGTGGGAGACTTCAACACACCACTCTCATCACTGGACAGATCAACAATGCAGAAACCAAACAGAGAAATAATGAACCTCACAGATGTCATGAATCAAATGGACCTAATTGATATCTACAGAACATTTCACCCCAAAACAAAAGAACAGTTAGAAAACAAACAGGCGCTAAAATAAAACAAACAGAAGCAAAGGCACTAAAGATAAAAAGGCACAAGAAAACACATATACATGTAGATACACACATGATCATACACACAGGCATCCCGTAAAAATGTAAAACCAGAAGCTATAACACACATGCAGAACCTGTAAGGTTAAAAAAAAAAAATGTCTGTGAAAACATGAGAGAAAGGACCTCCAAAGATGCTGCTGAGCTCATTTTGTGTTGACCATTTACTGTTGGGCCTGGGGTCTGTCTTTAAGACTGGTTTGCAGGAGAGAATACAGAAAAATTGTAAGAGCCAGAGGGAATGACGTATACTCAAGAGTCAAGGCCGTCTAAACACATCCTGCCCAGGCAGGGTGGACACACGTATGAACTCACAGAGACTGAGGCAGCATGCACAAGGCCTTCACAGTTCTTCACCAGATGGAGTCCCAGTGCAGTGAGCAAAAGCAGACAAAAGAAATGTTCCTACGAAGGAAAAGAATTTGAGTTATTTCTTTGTAAAGTGAATTGGCCGTGTTTTCGAAGAACATGATATGCCCTTGAAAAAAAAACAACTGACAGATAAATCATGGGTGTTTGTTGGATGTTTTCATATGAATGAATGAAAATGCCTGTCACTTGGAGGGGAACTCAGATGTGATGCCAGGGATAACATTTGAACTTTCAAGCAAGAATTAGAATTATGGCTTAATTGCTGTCAGCCACATGCTGTAATTGAGCCCTCCTAGACATGGAGATGTAGATTTATATTCTTGAAATAATACAAATATGCTTCTTGATAACATGTAAAACATATGGAAAGCTCTAAGCTCAGTGATCTTGCAATTTTCAAATGATCAATGTCTGACTTATCAAATCACGAGTTGTCATACAAAGACAATCTATGCACAGATGATACACTGATGGATTTTGATGTAATTATGAAAACTTCATTCATGGAATTGTAACTATTTGCACATCAGTCCTTAAGAGCTAACACTTGTTGAATTTTGTGTGGTATCAAAGATGTAATTTTTATTACTGAAAAGTATTTCATGCAATATATTCTGATCATCTGTTCTCCTCCCTCAACTATCACTAGATCCTCCACACCTCTCTACTCAGTCAAGTCTACCCCCTTTCTTCATGTACAAAAACTAAGTCAAAATGAATTATGGTCTTAATATAAAACCTAAAATTTTAAAAAGTTACTAGAAGAAAACACAAGACACAATATTTATTACTTTTAGTCAGAAATTTTGTTTCTTTGAGTTTTCTTCATATTTTTTTTCCTTTTTTTTTTTTATGCTGTTTTGGGGAACATCTAAGTAAGCACTTTACTGACCATGCTATGTTGGTTCCTCAAAGATTTCTTAAACCGGACACCAAAGCAAAATGCATCTTTAAAACCAAGGGAAAAAATGAACTTCATCAACAGAGAAATGTCTGCACTTCTCCAAAAACAAGTAAGCAAATGTAAGAGGAATACTCTCAAATTGTCTGTTATAGTATACAATAAATGCAACCAGTCTATATGAAGATTTTTCCAAGCCTGGTTCCACAAGATGGCTCAGTGAATAAGGATGCTATCCACCAAGTCTTAGATCCATGGTGTAAAGAGAACACTGATTCCTAAAGATTGTTCTCTGGTCTCTGTATAATACATGTCCACAGATACTCACATAAATAAATATAATACAATTTAATATTTTTCCAATCTCAAAAAGAATTCAAAAACACCAAAGCAAAAAAACAAATGAGCAAACTAGTTTATCAGGTTCTTCATTCGAGAAAATACACATGAATCAAATTATCATATAAAAATACCTGAAATTATTAGTCATTAGGGAAATACAAATTAAAAACATGAGTTAATAGTTCATACTTGTTAAAATGGTTAATTATTTAATTAAAAAATAAAGGTAATGTTGCAAAGTAGCAGAAAGTAGTCCAAGTAAATGGAGTGCATATACTAGAATGCAAATTACTATAGCAATTTGAAACAGCTTGATACTTTAATAAAGTTTAATATACAACTATCCATATAACTTAACCATTCTACTTAAAGATATTTACTTATTTTAAGTAAGTTTATAGTCACACAGAAGCCTATATATAAATATTACCAGTTCCTTTATTAATAACCATCAAATCCCAGAAATTACCCATCTATCTATTGACTAATGAACCATTAAATTGTGATAATTTCTTACAATGAAATATTACCAACTGTGGCGAGCCACAAAACTGTGGTGAGCCGCAACCCTAAGATGGCGCCTGGCTTGATGCCAGAAAGCTCAAGCTTAGCTGTAAACAAGCCTTAGTTGGTAGCAGCTGCCTAGCCCGGTGTGCTTCCTCCTTTTGTGAGCCTATCTTGGATCGCTAGGTGGCATGATCTGATTGGGTTTGAGTAGGCATAGAAGGGCTTGGGGGAGGAGAAGCAGGGAGACACAAGCAGACAAGCAGAGACACAAGCAAGGATTCGGAAGACTGTTTTCAAGGGACCTGAATAAACTGCAGGAGAAGAGCTTTTGCGAGTTGCGTCATTTCTTGCTGGTCGAGAGGGACGCGACAACCAACAGCAAAAAGAGCAAGATGTGCCAAAGTGAATGACTCTCTAATACATTATGCCATGAAAGAAACTGTGCTTTTAAAAAGTAGGATAGGTGGGAGAATGGGTAGATGGTGGGAGGGTGGGACAGGGAAGGGTAGAGGGAGGGGACTATGATTGAGATGTAACTTGAATTAATAAATACATGTTAAAAAACAAAAAACAAAAAAAGGACATGATTCCATTCATGGTTTTAGTTCTATGACATTCTGGAAAATGTAAAACCATGGACAGAGAAAAGTAGAATGGAAAAAAATTGTTGATTAGAAAGAGAATGTAAATTGTAGGAAGTGTTTATATTTCTGCCTGTTGACCTAAGTATTGTATGTCACGGTTCACAGATTTATTCCTTTCAAAAAGATTACTGAGATGAAATCTACCTGTAAAGAATGAAACTTTTATTTATTTGCTTATTGATCTACTTCTTTTAATGTATGTCAGTTTAGGTTGCAAATGTGTATAGGCACCACAAGCCTGCTTGGTATCCCAGGAAGTCAGAAGAGGGTGTTGGATCCCCTAGACCTGGAGTTGCAGATGTTTGGGAGTCACCATGTAGGTGTTCTTAACTGAAATCAAACCTAAGTCTTGTACAAGAGCACTGAGTTCTCTTACCCACTGAGAACTTTTGTTCCAGACCTAGGAACAAAATGTATTTTAGACTGAGGGGTCAAATAGAAGAAAGAGCTAAATTCCTCCTCCATTACTGTCAACACAGATACCCAAGAGCACAGTGTTCATTTGTGGGAAAGACTAAAATAAGAGACTGTGTCCAAACTGAGCTCCTACACAACTGAGACTCTCTGCAGGGAATGAGACTCCATGGAGAAACATGAGAAAAGGAGCTGAGCCTGACTTGTGTGATCTACCTCTGGTCAAGCAATCACCTTACCACTATTGGAAAAGCTGGGCTGGGGAAAGAGACTACTTTAATATTGTGGAAATCTCTCCTTTCAAAAAACATAAAGGAGAAAGAAAACTATTTTACTCACAATGTCAGTCAGTTTTTCTTTTCAAACTTCAAACCTTTTGGGAGCTAAAAAGCACAACCCACAGATCTTTCAAAAAGGGGGAGATGGAGAAGGAAGAGGACAAGAAGGAAGAAGAGGAAGAAGAAAGAGAACTTTTGTAGTATGTAGCTAGTCTTCCTAATTACACCATCTTCTAAAAACTCTTCTTCCTTCATGAAGTCACTAAAGGAGGGTTTTTTGCACTGCTCACAAATAATCATATGTAGCAGTGGTTCTCAACCTTCCTGATGCTGTGACCCTTTAATACAGCTCCTCATGTTTTGGTGACCCCCAACCATAAAAATATTTTTGTTGCTGCTTCATAACTGTAATTGTGCTACTGTTATGAATCATAATGTAATATATCTTGTTTTCTGATGGTCTCAGGTGACCCTCTGAAAGCATAATTCAATCCCAATTGATTCATGACTCACAGGTTGAGAACTACTAGTTCAGACACTTCTATACTGTTCTCCTGACTACCTGTTTCCTAGTCTATGTGATTTCTTTTAAGTATAATTCTTATAACAGTAAGAAATCAAGTTTGTTTAATTATTGATGCATATCACTGAATACAGCATCACGAAGAGATTATCAATTCAAACCACTTGGGGTTGTTTGTTTTATAAGACTGTCAGGTACCTAGGGATGGATTCTAACTAACTCTGTATGACTTGGGATGACCTTGACCTCCTAATCCTCATACGTTCACCTCCCAGATGTTGAGGATACAGGCATGAACACTACCCATAGCCCCCACATTACTTCCTATAATGAATTTCCTGTAATTTCCTCACCTATCATCTCTCTCTTCTCAACAATTTTGCTTTTGAAAAGAAAAAAAAGATTTTTTTCATTATATATGGACATTTATTATTTTAAAAATTATTTGCAAGTAATAAGAATTTGGGGGGAAATTAGCAAAGCTTTTTAGAAATCTGAGGTCTGTGTTGGCAGTTTTATAGCAATGACTTTATACTTAGTCACTATACATAGATGTGTCTTGGATTGACTATTTTCTGACTTGGGCCACCCCTTCAGATGATATATCTGGTCCTAAAACTGAAGTTTTAGGACAGGTCAGCTCAATCAATAAAATTCACCTTCAATTATATGTTCTAATAATTGCATGAGCAAGAGTGGGCTATTTGGGACTTTACAGCTGTATATTCTTCTCAAGAAAGTGAGCCCAGAGATACACAGAGGTGCTCGCAATTTGGGTTTGTAATGGAGCTCTTGATTCTATTACACGCATCAGAGAGTCTCTGGTGTACCCCCTACTGAAAGCTCCTTTAAAATAAGCCGCAGGGACCATAGAGAGATTGATCATTTATCTGAAATAATGTTATTTCAGTGGCTTAGTCTGTCTGTGCAACCTCTGGAAAATATTTCCTATCTTAACTTATAATAAAAAATATTGTTCGCAATTGGGAGAATCTGCTTTGGTGGCCTTCTGGGGTATTTTTCTGTTACAGTGAACAATACATCAGACTTATTAATGTCTCTCTTTTTGATAACTTGTTTTATTTGTCTGTCTATAGACTAAGTGAACTTTCCAGTAGATGATTATTTCAAAACAAAAGATAAGCCCACGAGCCTGGGAAATGTATGCAAAGGAAGTTGAATATAACATGCTAGTCTTCTGCAAATCAATATGGAAGGAAAAGAAGTGATCCCTGCAGAAGACACATGTGTTTCAGTAGACTCCACGTCAGTTTCCAGAGTGGTTTGTTTTCATTTGTTCAGTAAAAACACAGAGAGGCAGGAGTCTTATTTAGAATCATTGTCTGAAGCCGCTGGAGAATGCAATAAGTGAATCTTGTGGAAAGTGAGCAAAAATGTCAATATTGCTCAAAATTATTTTCCCTCTTTTCCCTGCAGGAAATTTTGTAGTATTTGTTAAATATTATATAATACTTGTAAGTTCAAAGATCTTTGAACACAGTGTAAACATTTCTTGATTGTCAGAGGGGTCACTATTAGTAGGGTAATCAATAATATATATATATATCAGTTGCAAAACATTACAGTGAAAGAGGTTAAAAAAATCACATCCTCCCATGTCAGTACTATGCTAATAGGAATTTTTTTTAATATTCCTAACAACAGTGAGCCACTCCTCCTCCTGCCCCCTTCTCCCTGCCTGCAGACTTGTCATCTGCCACTTTCACCAGCCTTACCTACGGTGTAAACTTCTGTTCATTCTTTCCCATTTGCTGTTGCCCTTTTTGCTGCAAGCTGTGAGTTAGAAAATCGAAATGGCAAACTACTCAGTAATTATATGCTAAACAATAGCAGCCAGATTCTTCCCTGAGGCCCTAAGGCCATGCCCCAGTGTTGAAGTTTGGTGACAACTGCCTCTCCGCCCCGGTTCTGCCTCCCACCTCTGTCAGGACCTTGTTACATTGAACCAGACTTGTCAGAAACTTGTACTTTGGGTGAAAGCATCCTAACTACCTTAGGGATTTCGAAATACATTTTATTTAGAGACTATCGGCAAACTCTTCCACAGTCCTGCGTTTTCTCATAGCTGCAAGAAAAGATATGAAATGGTGACACTACTATGCTTTCTTCAAGACTCACTGAACTTTATTCTGGGTTCTCAGAAGTAAGGTGACAAGCAGAGATGTGGAAAGATGGACACTGACTTCAGCATGCTATTGAGACTAGTGGTCCTGAGGGACCTCGCACAGTGTGGCATGTCTGCAGTGGGACTTAATCCTGTATGTTCAAGGGCACGGAAAAGAGGGAGGACGTTAAGTCAGAGGGGAAACACACATCTTGGGTGATTCTCAGTTATGAAGCAGGTACTGAGATGGGTTCCTCTGAGCAGCCTCTATCAGTGGCTTCATGGGGAGTGTGGAATGGATGGTGAAGATATGGGGTACAACCTCCATCATCCCAAGAAGGATAGGGAGCAAAGCTGGCCAAAGTTTTTCATATTCCAGAAAAAGCAAGAACTGTTGCAAACTGCTGATTGGAGTGTCTGAAGGGAAGCTGCAAAGACCCAATATTCCTAAGTGGATTGATGGGATGTGAACAGAGAATAAAAATTTAAATATCACTTGGGGGCAGGGTATATATGGTGCTGTGGTTTTTTTCATTATGTGAACAGGATGCTAGATATGTCAGCAACAAGGAGGAGACTGAATCCTTAATTTATTCTTTTTGAGTGATTTCATAAATCTGAGCCTAGATCGTGACCATTTTTTTTTTCAATTTCGTTAGTAGGAACTGGTGAATTCCAGCGAAGTATCCAAGGTCCTTGGTGTGTCCTACACTGGACTAAAGAGAGCCATGGAAATCACCCAAAGTCTGCATATGAGAGAATTCTTTGTAACTTGGGTTGTTATGGTTGAGATAAGGAACCGGGAAGATAGAAATATCCATGTGGTAGACAGCAATAGAAATCATCTAAAGGGTGTGAGGTTTGGAGGGAAGAAAAAAACACCTCAAAGAAATAAGAAAGGCAGGAATATGAAAGGGTGAGAACCTGGGAGAGCCGCATTTGCAAACCAGCACATTCTTTGGAGTTTCAGAGCCAAAATCTCTTCTTCCCATCTCGCCCCATTCTCTCACTGAGATTAGCTTATCTAATCTCCTTTTATCATGCCAGTACGTGCCATTGCCCACTGCCAATGACTGCTCTGCAACTTTCTGTATCTCTTTTGTACCAAAGAAATCTCAGAAGCTGTTGCTGTAGTTGCTGTTGTTTTTGACGTAACTGTTGAGAACAGCAGCTAACATGACGGAGAACCAGATAGAAAAGACATTTTTTTTTTCTTATCCTCTCTCTTCCTCTTTTCAAGTTTGTATCCAAAAAGCAGCTGGTCCACATATTCTACACAGGGTGTTCTGTCAAGTTTTAGTGATGAAAAGGGACTAGCGGCTCCAGTGTCTTAAGACCTTGTAGTCTCGGCAAGAGACATAGAAAGAATCGCAACCAATACAATTGATGTCACAAGTAAAAAGCATTCAAGATGTGACAGTTGCCTAGGAGCAAAGCGTAGATCAGGGAATGTGTTCACAGAAAAGGAGTCCTCAGCTAAAATTTTAACCCACCACCACCACCACTCCCTGTTTTAAAACCTACAACACAAAGAAGAGTGTGAGTGGTCAAATAACTTCTGCAAGGTTCCTAGAAGTTATATCTGAGACAATTATAGCATGCAGGGGAATAACACAGGAGCGCTAGTTTTCCCGACAGATCTGTTTCCTGAAGGAACAAAGTAGGAAAAGTGTAAGATTATTATGCAAGGACATGGTCTCTGGGAAAGTCTTAACCTCTTAAGAAATTATAGCTTAGACTATTAGTGACCCATACATAAGTCACTTATTTAATTATAAGTAACTCTAAGGTTAAGTCTTGATGGATCAGAAAGTCATACACTTTCTACCATAATAACCTTTTCACCTACAGAAAAACACCTGAGAATTAGGATTGTATGTTTACTCAACTTTGATGAAGTTGAAGAAAGGTACTTTAATGAGGATGTCCTTGACCACTTACTGGGAGATAATCTTGGAGCCTGGTAAAAATTATGTTCATTAACATTTAGACAAGACAAAATGAAAGTAACAACAAAAATATTTTAGGAACGAGCCTGTTGTAATTTTCCATCATTAGTTTTATGATCATATATGCATGTACATTATATTTCTTCAGTAGTATTTATTACACAGGAGAAAAGGATTCAGGGGAGATTTATGTTAATACTAGACTTTGTCATTTGAAAAAAGCAGGAGGAAATCCTCTAACCATGGTTATATACAGGCTATTATTTAAACCATAATAGTGGAGGTTATGTATAATAGTCTTGACTCCTCATACATAACTATTGAAAGACATACTCTAGCTATGATGAAAGGTAGGGTTTATCTGAATTTTGGAGACCCCTATCTGAGCTTTGGAGACCTCCAATTTACAGAATTCAAAGAGACCTAATTCACATTCTCCAGTCATTCTGAGCTAAGAACTACATAGGCAATGAAAACTCACCCATACTTGTGTCCGAACAATAACGTCTATATGCTGTCCTTAAAATACAGTGGTTGATTTTGCTTCCTTAGCCACCACTGCATGGCTGTGTACATTTAGGTGTGTTTCTCTCTTTAGTTTTCCCCTGTGGGAAATAAGAACATGATACTTGACCTGAAATGTTGACACTAGAGCTAGACACGCAGTAAAATTTCAAAAATGCTAGATGACATGGTTACTTGTAATTTCAGGCCAGCTATTTCTCCACTGAGATCCAAAATGCAGTTCCTTTCAAAGACTTCCAAATGTCTTACAGTTGATTAACAAATCAGTGAAATCTTCCTGTGACAACACCTTCCTGTTGCTGTTCCTTCTCAACATCCTCCTCTGTGTCCCCTAAACTCCCTTAAGTTCCAGCTTAACTGAACACTTCTAAATTCTTAGTCTTTCCAGAACAATCCTTTGACCTCCATTCTTTGTGGTAGTGACATTTAGCCCTGCTTCAGTGCTGACGCTTTCTGTGTAGCCAATCAAAGAAGATAAGGTTTATTTTGGTTTGCTTTTGTGCCTAAAAATCAAAAGACCAAAATGATAAAGGAGGAAATGACAAGATTTTCAACTTTCTTCCTATTGTTTGTATTTAACACTTTCTGCTTCTTACTTCAAAACCTGTTTTTCAAAAGATTTCTTCTGACTGTACCATTCTACAAAAATATTAGTTGTTGACATCTGAAGATCACTTTTTCAGTCTCTCTAATTCATTGGTTTTCAGCCTTCCTAATTTTGCAACTCTTTAATACAGTTTCTCATGTTGTGGTGACTGCCAACCATAAAACTATCTTTATTGCTACTTTATAACTGTAATTTTGCTATTCTTATGAGTCTAATATAATATCTGTGTTTTCTGACGATCTTAGGTGACCTTTGTGAGAGAGTCATTTGACCCCCAAATGGATCTCAATCCACACATTGAGAATCACTGCTCTAATTAGTTTTAAAAGGACAAGAAAATATCAGCAGGGAAGACAGAAGGAAGGGTTCCTTCATATTACCTCCAGAGGTCTGAAGTTCATAGTATTCTGTATGTTTGAAGATGAAAAAGGTACTTTCCAGTGGTGGAGAGAGGAGAAAGAAGGTTGACTTTTAGCAAGAATTCTAAATGTGGGACCTGCAAGGTTTCAAAGAAAGAGTAACAAATTATATTTGAGGAAATGTCCTTCTTTTTCTGTCCTAAGAAAGAAAGTTGACAGACACAGGCAATGTTGTGAAGCTGATACTAAGTGGGAAAATTGAAGCAGCTGATGGTAAAGGGCTGAGTGAAGTTGCAAGCAGAATCATCTATTAAGAGTCAGGGGGAAATGCCTATGCTGGAAGAGATATCTGATCTTTCATAATAAAAACAGAATGAAAGAGCTGTCTAGGTTTATGTAAGATTTTTGACAGCCCTGAAGCCCCAACTAAAATTAGAAGTCAAGTCATGAGTCTGTGGCATGAGTCTACTTCTCACCAAAGTGGCTGTTACTTAGTATGAATTTCCCTACTGCAGATGCCAGAGCTGTAGTTCACATGCCTTGCCTAAATTCTTTGATTCATTCTTTCCCTGAACCACTCTCATTAGATTGATCCCAGAATCATAAGCCTGAGCTCTTCAACACTGGCTCATTGAGGGCTCCAAAACCCTTCCCTGGCCATACCCAAAGCTTCTGTTCTCATTGTCCTCATTGATCTATAATCACAGTAACTGCTTCTTAATGAAACTGAAATTCTCACAACTGCTGAGTCCAAGTCCAAAGCCCTGGGAAGAGTGACATCATGACAGTCAAACCAAATGGAGTGAATTCTCCATTATTCAGCCAGTTGTGCTAAGAGGATGTTAGACTGCATTCAGTCCACTCTTTGTGGAAAAGACAATGTGATTTACTCAGTATTTTGAGTCAAATGCCTAGCACATACAGAAATATGCTCATAGACATATCTAGAAATAATTTTTAATTAAATATCTGAGTATTGTTTGCCTAGTCGGATTGATACATGGAACTAATCATTACATCACCCACAAACCATAAACTGAAAACTGTAGAGAATTTATCTTCATGATAAGAGTGAAAACATATAGCTGACAATGACTAAACCACAATGTAATCAGACAAGTTATTAAAGAATCTATGAAAAACTTTGAACACACTGATTCTGGATATATTGTTTTAATGTGAGATTCAAATTTAAACAACTATCCTCTATTTTTTTTCAATAAACCTTCCTTTTCCTAGACCTGAATGAGCAATAATTTCAGCTAGGAAATTAGACAGGATTGTCAGTTTCACTGTTTAACAGACTCCACATGAAAAATAGATCGTACGATTTTATTTGTTACAAAGGAAAGATGTGAGGAACAACAGTCGATGATGTGTGTCCTTCCTTCTGTGAGCAGTTGAAAAGTTTTAAGAAGATCTAATTTGGACCTCTAAGTCATCCCTGGAATTAAAAGTACAGAACTCAAATTCTGGCTTCCTCTAACCCTAAACAAATGATTTGAGCTTATATAACATGGATTTTTTTTTTTTTTTTAGCTTTAACATTTTAAAGAATATTAGAGATCATCAGTTGATTAAAACTACTCCATGCTTCTAAATTAAAACTTTAATGGTTTTAAATAAGGGAAGCTATTTGGATGATCTTTCTGTTCCTCTGTATGACATTCAATAAAGCAAGAGCATCTAAGTCTTCCTATCAAACAGCCCTAACCAGGCTGTCAAGTGCGACTTTTTAAACCTGTCAAACAGTCATTAGTTCTTCCTTCTTCAGACATCTAACTTTGAAGCTGTCTAAACTCTTCCTGAGGAAATTCTTAACAGAAGTTCATTTCATAAAATATTACCTAGAGAGAGAGAGAGAGGGTTTCCTCTTCGTTAAGTCTACCTCGTGAACTGCAGTTGGAACCTTTTTAATTATTACATTCCTAAGAAAGGATTGATGTTAGCCTCCCTGGTGCAGACTCCTCCAGTTGGAAGCACTGAATATAGTTGAATGCTTAAATTGTGAATGACTTCCTCATTCATAAAGGTTCAAGGGACCTTTTTTGTGTCTTTTGTTTGGATTTCTTTTTTGTTTTGTTTTATCATGACTCAGACAGCTATGAACTCTACTTCCTTTCATGTCCTAATAAATACTGAAATAGACTGGAAATTTAAAGCACATCAGAAGAGAAAGCCTCATTGGCATCTTTTCTCTGTGTGGTTATTACCCCCTCACTAGGACATAGGGCTTTTGATACAGAGGAAAACGGAGTAATGCCAGAGACATGTGGCAGACCACAACCTTTCTGCTGGATTTCAACATCACTTCCACCCATGTACTGTTGCCCAGAGTTCACAGCCAACCTCACAGCAACAGGACTGGAAACTCCTTCACCAGGCAAGCACTAAGAAAGACCATGTAGGGATAAACTCAGTAGAGAACTACTGATTTGCGGGAGGGGGAATATGGGGAGGTGACAGGGAAATAATGATATCCATAAAACTAAACCCCAAAGAAATTAAGATTAAACCATGTTACCAAGTTTAGGGACTGACTACTAAGAAAATCATGATTGACACAGGCCATCCTCAATTTGTGCTTACAGACTGTTTATCTTCAGTTATCCTCCTCCAATGGATACATGCACACTGAAGTTCTTTCAAACACCTAACATCTCATCAGAGAATGCAAATAGCCTTTTGCCAAGGGAATCACTTTTTGGAAAATTTAGTGATTTCTTCGTTAGCAATCATTACCAAAACCACTTATGAAGGGGCTGATAGGTTAATATAAGTTAGATTTAGTGAATAGCT
>CAJQZJ010010411.1:6426137-6535851 GCA_907164525.1 Lophiomys imhausi
TAATAAATAAGAGTTAAATAAATAACATAAAAGTTCGGTTACACACTTAAGGCCCTGAAGTTTAATTTTACATTGTGTTTTAAATCTCAATATAAATAGAAATAAGAAACAGAAACTTGATAAAATGAAGTTGTTAAAGAAATTTTACAAAAAAGATAAGAAAACTAAGAGTAAGCAATGCACAAGTTACTGTGTGAAAATAACTGGTTCTGAAACATGGCATTCTTTGATAAAACAACAACGCTTTATCATTCCAATGACTGTGAGTTTCAGCATTTTTTTTATTCTTTAATGATTTCAAAGATGCATACAATATGTTTTGATTGTATCCATTACCACTCACTCACCTCCAGTTCTTCCCATACTTCCCCAGCATGATTCCCTCAAAATTTCAAGTAATTTGAAGGCACCAAGTCCACTTAGCACTGGACACAGCGCATGCATAGCCATAGAACCATCTGCTAGAGATTAGGCAATCTTTTGAGGCCACATCCCTGCAGAAAGTCAGCCTCCCTTCCTTGAAAGTCATCAGTTGCCTATCCCTTCTCACATAGAAGTGGGATTTGGCGGCCCTTTGAATCCTGGGGTTGGGTCTGGCTTGTTCTTCAGCAGGTCTTACACAAACAGTTACAGCCACCATTGGTACATATATAAAACTCCCCTGGAGTGGCTGGAAAAGACTGTTTCCATGAAGTAATTCAGGACCTTGGGCTCTTAAAGTCTTTTCACTCCCACTTCTGTGATGATGCCTGAGCCTTGGGAGGAGGGGATATGATAAAGATACCCTACTTAGAGCTCAACACTCTCCACGGCAAAGTACTTTTAGTTGCCGTAAGTTATTATTGTTTCATGAATCTCTTGCTTGACCAAAGAAATCCAGGGCTTAACAAGACTACAGGATGCTGACCTTTTAAGGAAAAAGTGCCTTCCTTTTCTGTGTATGTAGACATACAGTGAACTTTGTACCCCAACCACCCTTCAAATGAGAGCATCTAGAAATGGTGGCTACTTATTGTGTAAGGGAAAAATAGGAAGAGAACATCTTAAATGCCATTTTTTGTAAAAGGTCCTTTTTTCTCTTCCTTTAATGTCATTGGATTGCTTAGAAATTGTCTGCAATGCATAGAGTAACTTCCCTGTGCAATCCAGAGTAACCATGGCGGTAAATATCAGGATCCGTCTACCGACCCCGTTCTTTCAGCCCTGCATCATCAAGAGTGATAATAGAGGGCAACTCTAGGCCATGATGAGCTAGAATTCAAAGCTTGATGACATGTGAGTCATGTTCTTTCTGTGTCTGAGATTTTTCTGAATAATAACTGGATGCAGAGCATCAGGTAATTTGGCAACATGGCTACTCAAAGCTATGAAAGCTAAGGATTCTAGGGTTTCAACTGGATTTCATCATCTTGGTACAGGGACATAAAAGAAGGTCTTGTTCACTGTTTGAGTGAGAACAATGTCAGTGAATAAAAGGGCATGGCAATATTCACTTAGCAAACCAAGCAGTTATAATACCACTATGTAGCATTTGCACAGCTATGGGTGCTGTTTATAGAAAGATGGAAGCCATAACAGCTTATGGAAACTCACCAATGCACTGAGTATTAAAATGGCAACAACCAGCTATATTATAAATGTTATCCCTGTAAACAGCTTTTTCAAATGAAAACAATGATTTTTCAAGGGAACTCATAAAAGTACCTGAAGCTATAGTATATTTATGTGCTGTTCCACTGTACAGGCAGCCAACCTGATTAAACCTAAGTTTTACTTTAAAAGAAAATGCATCTGTTAATCACAATTTATATGATACTAAACATTTTATGTGACAAACCGCTATCCCATAATCCTACTAAAAACATTTATTACCAAAGATTCATTCATGTTTGTAATTCAGTTTTTATGATTTTTATTTTTACTTCTTTAAAATAAGATACTTACCTTTGAAATTGTTTGAATGTTTGAGGAATACATAAATAGCAGCAAAAACAATCCAAAGTGCTAAATTTCTCTAAATCAACTTGATATCCAGATTTTTATAATTGCAGAATATTTTGATTAACTCTATTACTTTTGTCATGGAAAAACTCATGTAATTTCCCTGTATATATATATGGGTTATAAATTTATATATATATGTGTATATATATATAAATTTTTAAAATCAGACATTTTGTGCCAACATTCACTTAAGGCATGAGAGTAAGAAATATCTTTTTTATCAGATTTTGTAATGCATAATGAGATTACACACTTCAATAGGATTTCTCTATATTTTTATAATTAATCAATGAAGGTCTATCAGACACAAATGATGTTCTAAATAAAATATCCTGAATGACACTGTGATTGGTTTATGAATCACATTTTGAAAGCATTGACTTTCTGCTGCAGATGATGTTCTTAAAATACTCACCACTTCCATTTGGGAGGTCCAAGTCATTATCATATGGGAAGGGAGAATAATAGCTTACTCAGTTTACACTGGAGGAAAGACAAGAAGTCACTCTGATCAATTCAGCTCTATGCATAATGCCCTGTCAATAGCCACACTATGAGGCAGCTCCAGTTGGATGCTAATCCTTTCATTTTAAAAAGGTTACATGGCATGTTAGCATCCTGACTTCCATTAAAGCCAATAGGAGTTGTACCATGCCATGCTTTGGAAAGAATGCCCTCTAATGCTATCGATTTTGATCTTTTGAAGTTGAGCACGAATGCATGTGTCCATCGACAACCTCCCTGCCTAGTTCTTGCAGGAGTCTACTACTGAAGTGCTGGATTAGTGAGTAAGCTCCTTTTGTATTATTTTTTTCAAAATAATCAGCTTGTCTATCTGAGATGAATGTTTTTACCTTCATAGAGTTAGAATTGTCCCATATGAAGCTTCTTTCCTTGGTTAAATGATATGATTCAGAAAGGCTAACTACAGGGGTACAGAATTAAAAGGAAAGGCCCAGCCCCCAAAGAAGGAGACCATGGTGACACAGTCAGATTTTTAGTGCAGGAAGTACAGTGTATCTGAAGAGTGGAGACATTAGTAAAGGTGAGTGGCAGGTCAGGACCAGAAGGCAGCAGGTCATCTCAAAGGCCACTGGCTCCATCCAAGCTACAGATAATACAGACAATAGACTGGATTATAAACAACTGGCATCAGGAAAGTAAAGGAGTTCCCATGAACTTTCTTTTACATAATTAACATGGGCAAGACTGCTACTGTCAGTAAGTGAAAGGGTATTGTTATCAGTCTTCTCATGACAATTGACATAAACAAACTGTAGAGTCAAACTAATGGAAGCAGCAGTAGCTGAGGTCCAACTCTTAGTTTCTGAGCCTTGAGTCTTTCCTTTTAAAAGAGATGTCCACATGATTGTTGATTCAGCCTCTGATTCTAGGAATTGGGATCATTATATAAACCTGTCATGATGGCAAACACATGAAGCCAAAATCAAACGTGCCCTCTAGTCTTCTCCCTAAGAAGTGAGTAGGATTCATGTTTTGAACACATGCAACATGAATGAACAAGCAAATGAATGTATAAGGCAGAATAGCTCCAATGTAACATAAAGTGCCCCTAATTATTTTTAATTTTAGCCATGCTTACATCAATTCATACCTCATACTAATTGCACTTGAGGAGAGAAAAAAAAACACTCTATTTGATAACATTTAAATGGACTTCAGTTTTCTTTACATTAAAAAATATTATGTTTGCAATTTATGTTGAAAATATTTTGTTCTGATTTATTCATAGGGCTTTTTGTTTGTCAGAGGTGTAATGATGGTTATCTACACACTAACACCAGAGTTCCCAGGAAATAACTTTTTTGGATAATGTAGCATAGGACTTTGGAATGCCTTTAGAAGGATTGGAACAAAGGCAAGTTTAGGAAACATCAGCTGCATAAGAAATAAGCATGAATTAGATAAGAAGGAATAAACAAGGAGAAAATGTTGCATGGGAACAAGACAAGGATAGGGGAAAGGACACTGGCTATAATGGGCTTTGTTCTTTATTCTTTCTTTTTCTGCTTTTGATTTCTTCCTTCATCCCTTGTTCTCCTTCTGAACTCCTGTATTGCTCAATTTTGCTCCTAATTATTCTTTCTTGTTGTGGTCTCTAGAATTTTATTCTCCCCATCTCATTAAGACATGCCCATTCTCCTCATCATATGTTAACTGTTCACTGCTAATTGCTTGGTCTAAAGCTAATTACAGCTGATAAGAATTTCCGTCTATAACTATACCCTACTAAAAAGACTTACCTAGTGACAAAAAGTGAATGCCCCTAACCAATGGCTATAATACACAACACAAATGAAGATTAGACATAGGTTTAGCAACAAGAATGTAACAAGCTGGTATAATATATGCTACCTTTTGTCATACCCATAAACACCTTGTAAAGATCTGCAGCCCCATAAACAAATGAAAAGGAAAATCACAATGACTAAATGGGCACCCAAAGCCACAGCTTTTATTCTTTCAACCCTAACAACTGCACACAGGCCTGCTTCCCTCTTTCCTGCCCCTGAATATGAGCCTATAGGATAATGAGCAAACATCCACAGTACCACTGCCATTTCAGATGATTCTTTTGAGTGTCAACTTACTATTAATATTCACTGAGCTCTCACATCCCCATTTTTCTTATTTATTTATTTGTTTGTTTGTTTGTTTGTTCAAGTTTCATCTCAATCGCAGCTCCCTCCCTCCTCCCCACCTGGTCTCACCCTCTCTTTCTTATCTCCCTCCTCTCCTTCTCTGATGAGGGAGGCCCCCACACATATCAACCCCCGCCCCAGTTCATCAGTCACAAGAGAACTAAGCGCTTCCTCTTGACATGATAGCCAGCTAGAGTAGGTGGCCCAGTAACAGGCAACAGTCAATGTCTGACACAGCACCCACCCCCCACTTGCTAAGGGATCTGCATGAAGACCAAGTTGCCTATCTTCCATATATCTGTAGGGACCTACATCCAGTAAATATATATATATTTTCTTTTTCTTTTTTTTTTTTTTTTTTGGTTAGTGTTTGAGTCTCTGTAAGCTTCTAAGTGCCTGGTTGGTTCATTCTACTGATCTTCATGTGGCGTTCTTGTCCCCCTCCAGATCCCTCTATTTGTCCTCCCTCTCTTATAAATGAATCCACCTAATGTTTGGCTGTGTGTCTCAGCATCTGTCTTGATCCATTGTTGGGTGGAGTTTCTCGTAGGATAGTTACACTAGGTTACTGTCTCTTTGGGTTTGTGAGTTATAGCATGGTTATCCTGTATTATGTGGCTAATATCCAGTTATAAGTGAGCATATGTCATGCTTATCTTTCTGGGATGGGTTAGCTCACTCAGAATGAGCTTCTCTAGTTCCATCAATTTGGTTGCAAATTGCATGATTTCCTTGTTTCTGATAGGTGAGTAGTATTCCACTGTGTAAATGTACTAGTTTTTTGTTTGTTTGTTTTTAGTCATTCTTCAGTTGAAGGACATGTGGATTATTTCCAGTTTCTGGCTATTAGGAATAAAGCTGCAATTAACATGGTTGAGCTGATGTCCTTGTGGTTTGGTGAGGAATCTTTTGGATACATGCCCAGGAGTGATATGGCTAGGTCTTGAGGTAGAGCTATTCCAAATTTTCTGAGATATCGCCAGATTGATTTCCAAAGGGTTGTACAAGTTTGCACTCCCACCAACAAGTAGAAGTGTTCCCCTTTCTCCACAACCTCGCCAGCATGTGCTGTCATTTGAGTTTTTGATCTTAGCCATTCTTACTGGTGTGAGCTGAAATCTCAGAGTTATTTTGATTTGCATTTCCCTGATGACTAAGGATGTTGAGCATTTCTTCAAGTGCCTCTTGGCCTTTAGATTTCCTCTATTGTGAATTCTCAGTTTAGTTCTGTACCCCATTTTTATTGGTTTATCTGGTTTTTTGGTGTTTAATTTCTTGAGTTCTTTATATATTTCACATATTAGCCCTCTGTTGGATGTGTGGGTGGTGAAGATCTTTTCCCAATCCATAGGCTGCCGTTTTGTCCTAATGACAGTGTCCTTTGCTTTACAGAAGCTTTTCAGTTTCATAAGGTCCCATTTATTGACTGTTGATCTTAGACCCTCGGCTATTTTGATTATACACATTTAGCTCATAATTTTCATTATATTCAGAAGAATAAATTAAGAATTGTTTGCTTTGTCTCTCAGGATATCTTGTATATAAAAATAAAGAATTGCTTCCCTCAACCTAACTCATATTCTTTGTCTATATTTCAGCTGAATATGACTAGAAACATGCAATTATAGAACATTGAATTAAGCTGCATCCAATTTTAGTGTGCTTTCCTGAGTCCTGCGACACACTAGAGTTACTATTTTTCTTCTTTTCTGCTATCTTTAAATACGGTGACTACCTTGTCCAATGTAGCACACTTTGGGAGTGAAAGAGACACAAAAATGAGACTAGAGAAATAACCAGAATATTTTTGAAAATCTTGATTGTATAATCACACTAGAGTTGTTGCTTTGAACAAAAAGAGTGTGGAGTTATTTCCTTTTGCCTAGATCCCAAAGGATCAATTCAAGTTAGTTCACAGTGCTGCAGGTCTTGAGCAGCACAATATCACAAAACTATGACTTTCACAGAGGTTCAGTCACCTTCAGGAGACTGGCTTAGCCATTGGGGTTATTGCCAATGGAGAATAGCAATGCCACAGCCAGAGCTCCAAGGCGTACAGAGCACAGAAGGGCAGGGGTGCGCTCATTCCAGGAGCAAGACTAGAACAAAGAAGTAGCCATTTTTCTCACCTTTCTCCTAGCTGAATTCTCGTGTCTGACCTCCAAACACTCAATTCCCACTGAGTTGGAAACTACAGCATAAGGCTTAGAGTAGGAAGTTTTAACCAAGTACATACTATGTTTGGAGAGCTGCCGACTGAAATGATTTCCAAACATTAAAATAATGTGGGTTATGTGATATTTTAACAGATGTCAAACCTCTATGTTGATCTGAATTTAAACTATGAAGTCAGACATAATTAAAATGTTTTGACGTTTTAAAACATTGTTTGTCCCCATGCCTTGGTTCCTTTCTTTTCCCTTTTTTAGATCTCCATCTTTTTTTTTTCTTCTGTTTTCCTCCTTTTCTCATAAGAGTGGATAGATTTCTATCCATGTTCCACTATTTTCCTCTTTATCTCCATCAGGAAAAATATAAACCATATCTTTCATGAACTGAAGATGGTCAATGTATCCTCAATGCACGATTAAAGGGTATTCTTTTTCAAACATTCTATCTAAGCTGAAAATAAAAGTCCACTCAAGATTACTTTGTTCTCTGTGTACAGCCTTGAGAGAACCCGTCTCTTCCAGATTTCAGGGCTGCAAGCTCAGTGGCCTTGCCACCTGGCTTTGACAGAATTCCCTACAACAAAGCACCATGACATCAGAGGGCGAGATCTCTGCTGATTCCTCACTGTATCCCAAATAGCTTTAGCAGAATGTCATGTCCAGAGAAGGCACCCATTAATATGTGTCAAATGAATGAACACAGACAAAGAAAAAAACCAAGCTATATGTTAACTTATCACACTTCGCTTATGAGTGAGCCAAACATGAAAAAAAAAATCTCTTCTATGGCATAAATAACAGTCCCTATTCAATGTGACTTTCTATTACTATTATTTATTTACCTATTTTCATTTTAGTTATGAGTGTTTGTCTACATATATTTATCTGCAATCTGTGCATGCTTGGTGGCTAAGGAGGGAAGAAGAAAGCTTTGGATTGTCTGGAACTGGAGTCACAGATGGTTGTGAATCACGATGTGGGCAATAGGAACTTAAGCCAGGTTCTTGCAAAAGGAGCAAATGCTCTTAATTGCTGAGCCATCTCTCCAGCCCTTCTAATAGTATTTTCAACAACTGGGCTCACTATAAATGCTTTTTTACTTTGAGCAAGAATGTTTGAAAGAAACAAAGACTTGAAATACTGCCAGGAATATTCTATATATTGGGTTATTGGACTTTTATTCCCTGAGTTGTGTAAAACTAGGGGATATAACCAGAGAAAAGTGAGAGGCATATTTAGCAAGTGTTTACTGAGCTCCTACTCTTGACATGGTCTATTTATAAGTGTCACAAAAAATCTAAAGGATACTAAGTAAATGAATATTTCTTTCTCTTATTGCATGCAAATTTAATAAGATCCAAAGTACAATTAGAGACAATATAAGACTGTATACAAGAAAGTGCTAAAGTGAATATGTTAAGTACATTTTCCATTAAAATTCCAAATTACAAGAAGTCAGAGGGGGAAAGATTGATATTGGCTGTCAGGAAAATGAAGCATGCTGAAATTAATTGAAGATGGAATATACTGGATTTCAAAATCTATTATGTGGCATATCATGGGGTATGTTCCCAGTAGACTACCAGCTTGAATTTTCTCATATAAAATGAAAAGAAAATAAAGTTTCACATCAGAAATTCAAAGATCATTTTGAAGAGCTCTAATTTCATAAATGTAGGAGGGACCCTCACAACTACCTGATTATTTCCTTTAAAAAAATCCCTATTTATTGAGAGTGATTGTATTGTCCCCATTTAACTTATAGATATGAGAAAGCAGCTCCCATGAGGTGTCACTGGCAGGAAGCACAAAGCTATACATGTCTCCAACCAGTCTGTTTCTGTGTAGTGTTCCTAATGTCAACATCATCTCCTGAGATGATTCATTTTGATACATGAAGACTTTACATTCTAAACTGTAGAAAGAGAAAGGTGTGAACTTTAGGAGAGAACTCTTAAAATTAAAGATCTGAAGTTTAAATTAATGCATTTTCGCCAGTTACTGTTTAAACATCCTTAAATTTCCCATTCAACCTCAATTTAAAAATTCTCCCCAAATGGTAGTATATACCACAGCTCTGTTCTCATAAATATTCCATTTTTAGAAATACCTTGATCTCAGAGCAGAGAAAATACAAAAAGCATTCCAGGGTTGATGTTCCTCAGGAGATTGCAGATCTTTTT
Source organism: Lophiomys imhausi (assembly GCA_907164525.1). Lineage (NCBI taxonomy): Eukaryota > Metazoa > Chordata > Mammalia > Rodentia > Muridae > Lophiomys > Lophiomys imhausi. Next base: position 6,435,159 of record CAJQZJ010010411.1, read on the forward strand.
CCTCCCCTTTTCCTCCTTTCTTTTTAAAAATTTTGTGCCAGCATCACACTGTGTTCAAGGGAAGTTAAACTTACAGTTAGATAAAGCAGAAGTGAAACGCCGAATATGTTCAAAACCACAACTTTTTGGACCCTTTCCATTTACTTAGTTATTTTGTAGCAGTAGAGTCTTTAACACTGTATTTAAAAAATTAGAGGATTAGTTTTTCATCACAGCACTAAACAAATTCTAAAATGTATCAGCAGCCGCATTTGCCCACTCATTCGAGCTCTCAAAAGTGAAGAGAATCCTTCCTTGAGAAGGCATAGTTCCATCATCTCTAGCAATAATCACTAATGATGATACTTGAGGATAGTAATAGGACTGATAATATATTTGTAAATGCTTCATTAGTAAGGTAGTTGTAGTTGGGTGAAGTGGAGAAGTTACAGGAACTGAGCAGTAGCTTGATCTTCACTATGTACCAGCCATGCTGACGCTTATATTAATAAATTCAGGAAGCTATCTTCAACACCCTTCTGCCCCGCCCCCAACCAGTTCCATTCACACACACAAAACAAAACAAAAAACGTTGAATGGTTTGAATGCACATTTATGATTTGGGTCCATTTCTCAAGAAGGAACTGGAATCAAGTGAGCTAATAATTGAAAAGGATGACAGTTGGCTCACACAAATAAGAAATTAATGCTTTCCTGTGTCACTAAGTAAAAGGCACTGAAAAAGGCATTTGTCAACATAACAATGGAGACCTAACTGAGAGAAGTGAATTTATAGATCAAAAAAATTCAAGTTTAATTTGCTAAACTTAGAGCTGTCACTGGATATAGAAAAAGAAATTTTTTTTAATTTATTTAAAGAAATTATTTAAAGATCTACTGTCAAGTTAAACTTGCATACACTTTTGAATAATTTAACCAGCTTCTCTAAAGGCCTTAGAATACAGTTCTCATTTTAAATACAGGCAAAATATTATTTAAACATATGCTATTGGAAAACATTTAGGCAAATTAAATTATATAAAGTCCATTTGAGCTAAGGACAGTTGTGGATCAGGCAACACTCAGAACAAAAAGAGGTTCAGAGAGTGGCATCCAACACTGTACACAGGGTCTTTCCTAGGCTCAACACAAAAGCAAAAGAGAGAAATCACTTGATGGGTCACAGCTCCTGCCTTATTTGGAAATAGGATGGTATGATGAGCTAGTAACACATGAGTGGCTAATCCCCAGGTGCTTGTGATTGGCTGGAACTTGGCTATTAAACTCTGGCTACTAATTTGCAGTTGGTTTGCATGCCCTCTAAGGTTATAGATCCCTACATAAGAACTCAAGGGCTCTGAAGCTAGCTCAGTGGGTGAAGCATTTATTACATAGACATGACGACCTAAGCTTGTATGCTCAGAAAGCATGGAAAAACAGGGACACTTCTCTATAACCCTAGTATGTTTCTCTGGCAACAAGGGAGGTAGAGATAGGAGAATCACCAGAAAGCACTGGAGCCACTCTCTTAGCATACAATAGTGGCAAACAACAAAAGATTCTGTCTCAGACAAGGTGGAAGGCATGGACTGATACCAGAGGTGGTGTTCTGACCTCCATACTTGCACTGTGGTGTACCTATGTCCTTCACATATACGTACACATGTATATGTTCACATCACACATACACTCACAAAGACTTTTTTCTATTCTTCTATATTTTCTTTCTTTCTTTCTTTCTTCTTTTTAATAGTTTTTCAAGATAGAGCTTCTCTGTGTAATTGCCCTGGCTGTCCTGTGTATATGTCTACACTGATATCTATGAATAGATATAGACATTTCCTCATGAGTATAAGGTAAAAAGATGTTATAACTGTAGCTATTACAGGACATGGTGACATATTCCTGTAGTCCCAGACTTAGGAGGCCAAGGCAGGAAGAGCATTGCAGGCTCAATAACAGCTTGGTCTACCTAGCAAGTTCCCCACCAGCCAGGCCTATACAGTCTGAGTCTGTCTCAACAACAAAAAACAATAAAAGGGCACTAGCTCTGAAGTTACCCTTTCATACCTAATGAATCATACTTGTGAATCTCTTATATCTTTCAACAGTGTTTTTGTATTCTCTTCATCATTGGTCTTTAAGGTAAAGGCTAGTCATGACTTCATCAGCACTTCATATATCACAGGCATAAGATTATGAGTCATATATATATTGCTTATTTATTTATTCATCTTACAACCTAATCATAGCCCCCCTCCCGTCCCTCCTCAGGGTCCCACCTTCCCACCTTCTTCCTCCTACTCCCCCTCCCCTTCTTCTCAGAAAAGGGTACCCCCCATACCATCCCACCCTAGCATTACAAACCAAATTGACCTCTTTTCTGTACTAGATGAAGACAATGAATGGCAATAAGTATGAAGAGGAATTAGGTACTTCTAAAATTGAAAAAAGAAACAGAGGAAAGTTACTCATATCTGCTAAAGCCAAGCAGGTGATTGATTATAAATAAGAACAGTGGAGAAAGGGGAATGTATACCTTGCCTATCCTGGTAGGGCACAAGAATATTCAAAATTTCCTGTAGGGCATTTCTGCCATGCCAAGTCCTCCAACTTTCCAAGGAAGCGACAGGTTCAAATATATTGTGTGTGTGTGTGTGCGCACGCATGTGTGCACATGCGCACGTGCGTGTGAGAAAACTACTGGTTTTTAAATATTGAAATCTATTACTTTTAAAATCTGTATTCGAGAAACTCTATTTCTGCAACTCAGATTTGAGCTGCAGGGCTGACAGATTCAGACCTCATTCAGGGGACCAGCAGAGTCAAGATGTTAATTAGAAAGTCCTGCTGGCCACAGGCAGATGGGCGCATAGACTGCCCTGCCTCTGTCGCCCAGCTACAGGGTGGCTCTTTTGATGACAAGTAGTTGAGGCAATCTGTGCCCGCGTAGACTCAGTCTCTGGAGCGCATGCCCAACAGCTGCAGATCAAGTCTCTTATCTGTTGTGGTTTGTTTGGTGAACCTCTGTGCTTACAAGTATTGGCTTGTGGTTTAAAAGCTTGGAAACCTCAATGCAAACGAACACAGGAATTGTTGAGGGAGAAAATAAGCAGGAAACCAGAATGCCACCTCCAATTTCAGTTATTGTCTGGGACGAGCACCATGTTTTCAGGTACATGGCCAATATTCTCCCTCATTTCAAATGATATTATGAAGAAAAATAAGTACCTTCTCCTCAGAGCTCTAAGAAAACGCATATACACAAAAATTCTCTTACTGCCATATTTAGAGAGTGAAGTGAAAAAGAAAAGGAAAGAAAGTCAGCCAAAATAATCATTACAAACCTTGAGGCTAAAGTCAGTTTTGCTTCATTCTTTCATCACTCACCCTAGAATGGTTTTAGAGGATCGTCAGAAAGAATCTGCGAGGAAGAAAAACCGGAGCTTCTCCATGGGTTAGAAACTGTGTAATAGAGTAGTTCTAAAACTCAGTCAATTGTAGTAGCCTAGAAATCATGATATATGGGAAAGTTAAAGTCTTGCAGAGATTTTGGCACAAAGAAATGGAAAAGAAGGTGATGATGAGGGGCATCTTCCCCTCCTTCATTCACCTGCCCGCATCTCCTCTCCTTCCTTTCTCACTAAGGTATTCTCTAGATCCCAGAGCCCTTCCCCTTTATTTTACCTTTTAATAAACAAACACAATATAGCCCCTGTGAATTCACAGTCCTTATAGCAGGGTGGAGAGAGGCTCATCTCAAACTGGAAAATCCATCCCCAAAAATGCAATGGGAAGGTGCAGAATGCAGCAGTGGGTGATCGCTTAGGCCATAATACCAGACCACCTGGAAGAATGTGTCATGGTTTTCATCTTTACCTGTAAAAACCTTACGCTTCACATTCCTTGTCTTTGCAATCGAGACAATCATAGTAACCTCCCTTGAAGGGAATTTTGAAGTTTAAACTCATTAGTAGATATACACCACATTGCCAAATTCTCGTCTAAGAGTAGCAGAATGGAATTAACTATTATTTCTCGTGTTTTCATTTCTGGTCTCTGATGGCACACTTGGGCCTTAAACTGAAAGAATTTCATAGCACCTTCAGGCACCTGTTTTCAAAAGCAAACTTCTATATATGACACCTTGTGATTTGAGTGTCTTAAAATGACCAATTATGAGAATTATTTTTGTTCAATCCCAGACGTGAGGCTGCTGTCACAGGTGTAAAGTATTAACTCTCCCGCGAGCTAGCAGGGGCGTGGCTTAGCCAGCTGCAGCATGGAAACTGAGGATTCAGGAGAGAGGAGTAAGAAGCCAGAGCCCTGAGGAGAAAGGGGCTGTACAAAGGAGTAGGAGAAAGGTCTACAAAGAAGAAAGAGGTTGCTGCTCTCCCGCTGTTGGTGCTCCCCCAAACTTCTGTCTCCTGGTTTGCTGGACTTCTACTGAGACTGGTATTACCCCCGAAGAACCCATTGACCCTAATCACCAGGAAGTAACTTAAAGAGAACTATGCCCCCTTTCACCTCTAACATTCTTTCTCTCCTGAATAGTGTTCAGGGCTTGGGAGGAATGAAGGGTGGAAGGGAGGTAGAGGTATTAAGTACAGTAAAATAGTGTATAATTAATATAATAATGAAAGCCTCTTGTTACATGACCTCTCAGACACAATGCTTCAGATAATGCAATGTCTGTCTGTACATCATCCTAAGCTGTGCTAGTCTCAAAACAGTGAGAAACAGTCTTTTGTTGTGTTATAATATATCCTAGAGACCTTAACACATACTTCTAACTGATGAGGTAACGAAGATGTTCATGTGAATTGATTCTCAGACCATGTAATTACAATTAAGTTAAATACATTGAAATGAATATTGTGTTTTTATCTTTTGGGACATTTTTATTGTTGTTGTTGTTGTTGTTAGAGGGAAGGATGAGCTGGTATCTTTTCCAGAGTAATGCTTTCTCACTTTCTTTATTTCTCTTAGCTCTGACATCTGATTCTGAATACAGCAATCCTACATGCTTTGTAGCACTCTAATACTGTTTCTTTGTTGGACATTGTTTTCCGATGGACATGGTATCCTTGAGTCCTTATCTCCCAAACACAACTTTGCCATCTCTGGTTTATGTTCAATAAGGAAGCAGAAGAGGACTTCATTTGACCTGTTGCTGTGGAAGTTTCCCCATACATTTAAAATAAAGAACAAATGTAATTCTAAGTGACATTTTTACTGATGTAGTAGATTTTATCAATTTATTTTTGAAGAAAGTTTCTTGCACAATAATACAATATTTATCATTTGAGAAAGCTAAGAATAAGTCTTACCATAAGCATATTAGCAATTCTAAGAAGTGTAAGAGTAAGGTATGAAACTTCCTTTCTGCTCTCAAATCCTTAACTTTAATCTAAAAAATAGCTCATAATTACATTAAGGAAAAGCTAATCAGAAAATTTGAGAAAACCAACCTATCAGGGAGTGAAAGGCTTACTCTAGGCAGTGTTTACCCTAATTTTTTTTTCAGGCAAATACTTTGTTAATTTGGAAATAACTCATTCAAGTAATTCCCAAATAGTGCTTCTCCAAAGTGTTTTCTTAGTTTCTACTGTTTGTAATTTGGTCATGTTCTTTAATAAATGGAGAACATCATGAGGAAGAGGCTAAAAATTTACCCTAGAATGTTAATTAAAGGAATGGGAATCATTTACATGAGAGGGGGATGAAGAAAATTAGCAGGAATTAAACACATGATTTAGGGAGGAAGAAAGTAAAAATTACTTGTTTTAAATCATAGATGGAGTAGAAAAGGCATTATGGATATAAATATACACAGGACCCTGTTTATGTTTGTTTGTGTGTGTCAACATATATAACAAGAGATATTAGGCAAACTAGGAGTATATAGGTATATGGGTCTTCCTGGACTCTTTTACTTGGGTGCCTTGGCTCTACTTGCTTAAGTACAACTCTATCTATACATGTAAGTGAAATAAAACCTTCAATTCTCTCCTTACAGGAAAACTGTACTTATAATGCAACCCCATGACTGGATGAGAGATCTAGAGTCAGGCACTATGTTTACCATGCATTAATTAAAAGGAAGCTCTCTTTTTAAAATGTGATACTGAAACAGGTGTTTGATAAATTAAATTCACTCAACAGCAATCTTGACTTGTTTGCAGTTACTTTCTTTTTATCTATTGCTCTATGGCAGAAGTAATAAACACAGAATTACTCAAAAAAAAAAAAAAAAAAAAAGAAGTGGCCCGTTTGAAGAGTACAGAATAAATCTTCTTCGTGGAGATCTTGTTTTTGAAGTCCTATGCCCCCAAGACAGGAGAGAAAAGTGGAGACTGAAAGGCAGTGGACCCTCACTTAAGTTCTAGTACATACAACTTACATTATTGGATGGCCAAGCACCACTTTCTTTTCATATAAAATGAAGCTATTGAATAAGATGATATGTAAGGTCACTTTTAAGCTTCATGAGTATACGGATTAAAATTTAGAGCTAAAAAAATCCAAGGAAGAGGCAATCATTGAAGAGAATGTAAATAATCTTTCTCTATAGATTAATATCAGTTAATTTCCCCATACAAGGATGTCTAGATATGAAGGTGCAATGACTGTCATTCAAACTCTACTAACCCACACTGAGTAAGGACTTCAAGTAGTGAAGTGACTTAGATTATAGATGATATTTAAGGGGGGGGGGGGGGGGGAACTTAATTTTGCTCATCATTCATTGTCCGAACCCAGCACACTGCCTGATACATAGAGAATTTCATCAATACATATTGAATGAATGAGGCTTACTCATGCTTGCTGCCAATTCACATAGCTACATAATTGTAGCCACAAACAAAAATTTACATTTTCTAAAAATTACCATGGCTATTTTACCTTTAGTACCTTAGTTCTTTAATCCTAAATCTCTAAAACTCTACCTATTCTCTTTTCCTCATTTTTTCCCTTGCTTTAATCTTAAAGATAATCTTCTCCCACATCTATTCATCATTATAACTTGAATCTCTCCACTTCCACCAGACATTCTCCTCTGGCCAAGAGATGTTCAAATATCTTTCAAACTCACAAAATAATTCCTTCTAGGTAACTAATATCTTAGTTCCTCTCTCACTTCCACTAAATTCAGTCTCTGAAGCACAGTTTTTCCCCTAAAGAATTTCTAGCCTTATTTGATCCCCATTCTATGTACTAGATTGCTTGCAAAAGACACTAAGAGCTTATCTTTATCCTTCTCCTCCTGCAGTCAGACCTACACTCCAGTGGCTTCTTGGAAATATTAGGATGTTAGGAAAGGAAATCAAAACCTCATGTATGGTTTATATAGGACTGATACTATACATTTCTCTCTTTTTTTTTTTCAAAATTATTCTTTGGGAATATGAAGGTTACTCCGTGGTAAAGGGCTAGCCTAGTATGTACGAGACTCTGGTTTCAGTCCCTGTTGTGTGTGTGTGTGTGTGTAGATAACATCTCTTTATTGACAAAGAATAATATCTGCATTTGATCAATTTAGGAATTTAAAAGGCAAAGTTTCTATTATACTTAACATTAAGGATTAAGTTGATTGAATAAATGTTCTTCAAAAGTAAATTTTATTTATCTATTGAATTTTCCCACAGTTTTTGTGGTTCCTGTCTCTGCAGCAATCTTTATTTTTTAAGTCTACGATGTATTGGTATTTATAATGATATAGATGTATAGTGTCATACTCCATTATTTGTGAAAATTATCATGTATATGAATTACATTATCATCTCCAACATATATTGTTAAATTTTAATTTTAAAGTCATAATTTTAAAAAAATTAAGAGTAAATAGTTTTTTATAGATGCACAAGAATTTAATATTTTGTTCACCTTAATTTCTTCCTGATGGTCTGAGCTCTTATTGTCCCATTTTTTTTTCAAGTTGAAATCATCCTTTGCTATTTGAAATATGACATGCCATCACTTCAATCTTTTTTCTGAAGTATATTTTTAACAAATACATAATTTGGTATGAAAAATCCTTTCCTCTTCTCAGTTTAAAATTATCATCCCCTTCTTGCTGTCACATTTTCAGTGGTTTGTAGTAAGAATTCCCTGATCTTCACTTTTTTAGGGACTGTGACTTCATATGTATGGTAGTTGAATTTGTAATTTGTATCCCTCCCAAGATTTGGAGAAATTTCAGCCTTCATTTCCTCAGACGCTTTAACCTGATTCAATCCCTCTTTTTGCAGATACTAGACCTTTTGTTGTTGTCTTTTCTGTTTTAATTCTTCCTGTTCTTTGGGATGAATATACTTCACCACTCCCCCTTCATGTTAACTTACTCCACCCTCTGTCAACTTCACCAGCTATTAAGAAAGTCCAGGGAGTTATTTTTCCAGATTTATATGTTTGCTTCCATATTCTTTCATTGCATTCTTTTTCTGTAATTTCTGCTTCTCTACTGAGATATCTTATCTTTTCACTTTTTTAATGTTTATTTATTACTTCAAGTTACAACTCCATCATAGTACCCTCTTTCTACCCCTTCCAGTTCCACCCTCCCACACTCTCCTCCCTCTCCCATCTATCCCACTCCTCCTCCCACTCCTCCCATGTGGAGTGTCCCTACATATCAGCCCCTCTCATTTCAACAGTCATATGAGAGCTAAGAGCTTCCTCTTGTACTGGGGGCCTACATGGTAGCACTCCCAGGGCAAATTGTCCCATTAATAGGTAACGAAGTCTATATTCCTGATCGTTTTGGTGTGTTGGTCACAGGATAGTTATCTGTAAAAAAAATATTAATTAAATTACATTAGTTTGGCTCCTGATAATCTTTAACCAGACATTATAAATAAGCACACAGAGACCACATGGATTTTATTAAGCCTAGGCCTGAGTTGAGGAATGTTGGCCCATCTAAACTAGCTCTTAATTCTATTACCCAAATATGACCCCATATATACATACGTCCCCTTGGACTGCCATTCTCCACGATATGCTGATGTTCCTGGCCATGTGGAATGAGGTTCTTTTCTCTAACCCATGGTGTGTGCCTCCTTCCTGCTGCTCCTGGATGGAATTCCTTCTTCTTCCTGCTGCTCGCTGGAATGCATTAATTATCTGTCTAAAGTGCAGGCTTCCTGCTCTAATCACAGGAAGTCCCACCTTTCTCTGTCTTTGCCCACTCTCAGGCCTTGGCATTTTATTTAACCAATCAGAGTCAGTGTAAGTAACAGACAGCAAGCAGGACCAATTAATTAACGTTTAGAATGCTTAACACTACCCCAACAGTTATCCTGTACTATATGGTTAAAATCCAATTATAATTGAGTAGATGCCATGTGCATCTTTCTGAGTCTGGGTTAGTTCACTCAGGATGAGCTTTTCTAGTTCCATCCATTTGGCTGTGAATTGCTTGATTTCCTTGTTTCTTATAGCTGAGTAGTATTCCATTGTGTAAATGTACCACAATTTCTTTATCCATTTATTAATTGGGGGACATCTGGGTTGTTTCCAATTTCTAGCTATTACAAGTGAGGCTGCTATGAACATAGATGAGGAAATATCCTTGTGGTTTGATGAGGAATCATTTAGGTGGATACCCATAAGTGGTATGGCTTCGTCTTGAGGTAGGGCTATTCCAAGTTTTCTAAGATATCTCCAGATTGATTTCCATAGTGGTTGTACAAGTTTGCAATGGAGGAGTGTTCCCCTTTCTCCACAACTTTGCCAGCATGTGCTGTCATTTGAGTTTTTGATCATAGCCATTCTGACAGGTGTGAGATGGAATCTCGGAGTTGTCTTGAGTTGTACTTCTCTGATGATTAAGGATGTTGAACATTTCTTCAAATGCCTCACTGCCTTTAGAGATTCCTCTTTTGTGAATTGTTGGTTTACCTCTGTTTCCCATTTTTTTTATTAGATTATTTGGTTTCTTGGTGTTTAATTTCTTGAGTTCTTTATAAATTTTGGATATTAGCCCTCTGTCTGATGTGGGGTTGGTAAAGATCTTTTCTCAATCTGTAGGTTGCCGTTGTGTTCTAATGACAGTGTCCTTTGCCTTACAGATGCTTCTCAGTTTCATGAGGTCCCATTTTTTGATTGTTGGTCTTAGAGCCTGAGCTATTGGTGTTCTGTTTAGGAAGTTGTCACTTGTGCCAATGATTTTGAGGGTTTTCCCCACTTCTCTTCTATCAGATTTAGTGTGTTGGGCTTTAAGCTAAGGTCTTTGATGTACTTGGACTTAAGTTTTGTGCAAGGTGATAAGTACGGATCTATTTGCATTCTTTATGTGTAGACATGCAGTTAGACCAGCACCATTTGTTGAAGATGCTGTCCTTTTTCCATTGTATGGTTTTGGCTTCTTTGTCAAAAATTAAGTGACCATAGGTGTGTGGGTTCATTTCTGGATCTTCAATTCGATTCCATTGATCTACTGGTCTGTCTCTATACTAGTACCATGCTGTCGTTATTACTACTGCTCTGTAGTGTAGCTTGAAATCTGGGATGGTGATACCACCAGATGTTTTTATAAAATGCCTTTGTTTCCATAATGTAAAATAAGTACAAGATCTATCTTTGAATTCCATTTAAAGGCTCTAATGTCTGGACTGCCACAGGGCTGGTTTTGATTAATTGCTATAGTCTTGATCTGAAAGTTCCTTAGAGTAAGCTAAGGAACTTTCTCTTTCTTTGCTCTTGCTATTATTTTCAATTGCATTCAAACTGCAAATCAGGTTCTCTTGTTTAGCAGTAGCTATGATCTCATTTGATTCATTAATTCTATTCTGTTTCTTGGAGTCTTCCTTGTATAAGTGTGGTTCTAGAGACAGCCAGAGATTCAAGTAGATTTATAAACAGAATCTGGAATTCCTTTCTGGTCAAATCTTGGTTGTATTTCTCCCTCTACCTCTGTGCCTGCTCTCTCTAAACTCCTGTACTCTTACTCTTCTTAGCAGTAATTCTGGGTTGTTATTAGAATTTATTGATAAACGAAGAATGCCACGGACAGCTGCTCTCCACTTTCTGCTTGCATTTGCTTGCTACCCAGTGCCTTCAGGCTATTTTTATTTCATATCTTTGTTCTTTGCAGGAGTATTGGTTTGGCACTAGCTTTCTTGGTTAAAAAAAAAAAAAAAAGCTAAACCTTGTTTTCACCATTTTAGTTGAAGGCATTTAGCACATAAATCCCACTTGGGGGTGCATTTGTATTACTGGGTATCCTCGTTTGCTGTCATCTTTATGGACAGCTCTCCTTCTTCTGTGCATATATTTATTTAAGCCTCTTGCTCCTGATGTTATATACCATTGATAATGTAATAGTATGTATTATGTAGCATTGCATCCTGATATGCAAAAGTACTCATGCCACTTACTAAAGAATGTGTAAGAAATGCCTGTGGTTGTAATGTGTTCTTCCTTAGAAGTGTTCAACACTTTCCATTTCTTTTTATTTTTAATTAAAATATGTCACATTGTTCCCATTCCTCCCTACAACCTTCCCATATTCTCCTCAACCTGCTTCTCCCTCTCAAATTCATAGTCTCTTTTTCACTGTTAATATTACATAATTATGCACCAATATATAAATACAACTTGCTGAGTCCACTTGGTGTCACTTGTATGTATATGATTTCAGAGTTAAAAGCTTGGTATTGGCCGGGCGGTGGTGGCGCACGCCTTTAATCCCAGCACTTGGGAGGCAGAGGCAGGCGGATCTTTGTGAGTTCGAGGCCAGTCTGGTCTACAAAGCGAGTCCAGGACAGCCAGAGATATTCAGAGAAACCCTGTCTCGAAAAACCAAAAAAAAAAAAAAAAAAAGCTTGGTATTGAATAACCAGTTAAGGGGCTGATATATGGGAATGACCTGTGGTTCCTTGTCTAGGGTTAAGGCCCCATAAGATTTTTCCCTTCCACATTAACATCTATTGCTGTTGTCTTTATTTAAGTACTGTTTAGACAGCCATATTATTGAGGTATTATGGGAGAGGCTTCCCTGTCATTGTGGGAGATACAATCTCACCCCAGATTTTTTGATCTTCTGGCTCTTACCATCTTTCTATCCCTTCTCAGTGATGTTCTCTGAGACTTATGTATGGGAGTTGTGAGGTATATGCATCCATTGGGCCTGGACACACCATGGTCAGGTATTCTCTGCTTTTTGACTACTTGATGTTTTATATTGTGTACTCCATCTCTATTCCTAAAGAAATCTGTATTCATCATGTGGCCTATGAAGCCACCAAGTCAGAGATGCAGTTGAAAGCATGTCACTGACTAGCTTTAGTGACTTAGGCAAGATATTTCTCTATCTATTAGTTGAATGATGTATTAATAACATTATGAATATTAATATATATCTCAAGAAATTGGGAGAATTAAAATGTATATTATAAACAAAGTAGAGTTCTTAACACCTAACTGCTACCTTAAAGTTTTAAAAAATGTAAAATAAGAAAAAGAAAAAAAGATTTATCACTTCTTGATTAAAGATATATCTTCCCAGATCTGGTTTCAATTTCCCATGTATTCTCCTATTTTTCCTACCCATCAATGTCATTTGAAACCCACTGAATTCTCAACAAACAGGTCTCATCAACCAGAACAAAGCCACTGTCTACAACATTGCTTCCTTTTTTCATTGCTGATTCATGAATTTCTATACATCCCTTCAATACCAGATTGGGCATCATATCCTCATCTATTTTCATGAACTTTGTTCCTTATAAATTACTTGTACATGTTGGCTGTCAGGTGTGCTTAGTTATCAGCTCCTTTGATGAAAGAAAGTACTGATATTGAATACACTTACTATATTGTATTGACAAGAGGGCCAATATTATGAACCCTATTTGCTCAATACTTCTTATTTAATATTCTTTGTGATAAGGTGCCAAGTATGGTTGTTCTCTACAAGTTCCTTTCTTATTTCCATTTTTTAAATATTTGGAGGTTCCGACCTGTGCCTTTTAATTTATAAGGTTATTCTTCAAGTACAAAATAAGCTAAAATCTGAAATCTTTCTAGTGCTATGTAAATCTTGAAACGAATAACATGCATTAGACTTTCAAAAGACAGATAGCTTAAGCATGGCAAATATGCTGTCAGAAAGTCTGCAGATTCTAGATGGCTGAGGGAGACATGAGAGTTCCAGAAACTAATTTTGAGACTTTCCTGAATCCAGTTAGTTTGAAGGAAACAGAGTTAAAAGGTTTTTTCTGTTTGTTTGTTTTGCATATTATGTTCACAAGCCAATCCTCCTCCAAGGAATATTTTGATAGTGTTAGTATGTTAGTATGTTGTAGATCAATTGTTTCTGTGGAAGCTGTGGAGTGTTTGAAATAAGGCATTAATCCCCTCTCAATTAATTTAATATAGGAAGTTATCTTTAAAAAGAAAAAGACATCATATCCAAGGCTTTACAATATTCATAATGCCTCCAAAAAAATCCTAGAAATGTTTGTACATTAATCATCACATTGGAGGAAGAGAATGTCACAGCATGGTTAGAACACGAACTTCAAATTATTTTCAATTGGTTCAGTACTTGAGAATCAACAGGATACCTTAACTCAGGGGAAACACACACACACACACACACACACACACACACACACACATGTTCATATACACTCACCCAAACATGTGCATGCATGCACAGTTGTAACAGCATAGTTAGAACATGAACTTCAAATTATTTTCAATTGGTCCATTACTTAAAACTCAGCAATACATCTTGACTCAGAGGAAATACACACATTCACACACACTCTCTCATACATGTGCATACATACACGTTTCCCTAAGAGAGTCTGAACACTCAAATTTAGCTCCATTCCTGTTAAAGTAGAAAAGAAAGTATTATGACAAATAGGTTTTTCCCCCTCATGGTTTGGTTGCCTGTGGGATTATGTAGGGATTATGACTACAAAAAATGTTTTTTTGGCTAATTCTTTTAAAAGAAAAGGTATCACATTCCTAAACTTCAAATATCTATATCAATACACTCTGGCTTATTAAAATATTTCATTTTGACAGATGGTCTCTAAAATGCATTTAAAAGATGTTATTAAAGCATTCAATTCTTTGACCTTGTAATTCCACTTCACTTGAGAGGCAAAAAATGCAAAATTACTAAGAGAAGATCTTACACAAAAAACCTACATTTTTATGAAATTCTATTTTGTTTTGTTTACCAATGCCTGCTCTCTCCACACCTTTCTACTCTGATGATAGGCAGTGACAAATGACTTTGCTAGCATGAGGATTCCACATCAGCTTGTTTTCCATACTGTGTACCTTCCACATTTCTAAAATAGAAAATAACCTGTAGGGCAAAGATGATTCCCACTCCTATTCAGATCATCCATTATGCTTGTATAACCTAGAGTCAATGTGATATTATTAAGAACATATGACTACACAGCTGGACCTCATTTAAACCTCTATTTCTGTCACTATTTGCTGGACAGCTTTATATTTAACATCATGAGTCCTGAGTTCCTTGGTGCCTTGTTGTAAGGAGTAAATAAAACACTTCTTTGTACCTATCAGGAACTTAAATAATGTGAATTCACAAACAGTTTAAAGCTGCTTGATCCATGATAAAAATTTGCAGATATTGGAATCCTTTTCCTCTGATATGACTAGCATGGAGCAGAACACCCACCTAGAGACCTAAATGATCCTTACAGTTTTCTTGTTTTCCTCAGATCCAGGCAACTGGATTTTAAAATAAGTATGCCATCAATTTTCACCAAGTGAACATCTTCAAATCATTCATCCAAGGCACATATAATATAATCTAATGTTTCCAAAAAGTTCAAAATATTTTTATCTTTAGTTTAGATTGACACATCTCATCCCTGGCGATAACTAAAGTTTATCCTGTAAGGTTTTCAGGTAAAAGATTATTTACCACATTTTATAAATAAACAATCTTGCACATAAAAGCTATGAGCATAGATACTCAATTGGTTTGCTTCATGCTGTAATCTCAGGGTCTTCTTTTGTCCCCCACATATTAACTCACATCTTTAGGAGTTTTAGGGATTGCTATTTATTTGGCAATAGAGGCTAAGCAATCCAACTCGGGACCTAATAACTCTATTCATAATTTGCACACAACTTCACTTTGGCTATTAATGTAGTCCTAATACCTTTCCTGCGCTGATAAAGGATTTAAAGATGCCCCTGTCTATTGGTCTTCCTTGTGGAAAAACTATACCTTTTAGCAGTTGTGTATGGTCAAGTTAAATTTATTAGTCCCTAATAAAACAATGAGCTCAAAAGCTTGGAGGGATTCTTGTGGAATAAATATAAGTAAGCATCCCCTACTGAGGCTAAAAAGATATTCTCTTGATGTTGCTACAGAAAAGTAGCAACAGTTAGCCAGAGGGAACAAAAACAAGATTAGAAGCTATCTTCACAGAGGGACTGAATTTCGAAACCTTGACACAATAAATAGACAATACTTAGGGCTGCTATTTAAAGTAAAAGCCTGTTTTATTTTCTCTCCCTTCCTACAAATCCTGTTTGTGAGTTTGCCTTCAAACAATGTTTCTCAGCATTGACTGCTCATGGGAATCACCAAGGGAGTGTTAAGAAGATAGTGAGACACAAATCTCATTCCCAGAGACTCATTTAATTGGTACAGAGAACCACTGGACAGCCAAAGATTTTCAAAGCTACCCAGGTGATTAGAATGTGCACCCAAGGCTGAAAAGCCACTGCTCATTGGTGATACGCTGATAGAATTCTATTTTAGGATTAAACTAATATGTAAAAAGTATATACTATATTTCAAGAATCATACTGATTTGCATCACATAAAATACAAATCACCTTGAGGTTAAGCGACTTGTACCAAATTGAGTTTGTTGGATTTTTATAATTAAATCAGTTTGGAAAATAGAGAAAACATTGTTTAAAAATAACCATGGGATTAATGGCTGGCTTCTCTTCTACTCAAATAAATATTTGTTTTGGAAATGACTCTATTCTAAGACTGCATATCCCCTGAGAGTTAGAAGTGAAGGCAGCAAGTCTTTATTAATATGTCTCCATTGCCCTTATTTTCAAAATGAGATGCTATCTCCTTTGGTTATTTCAGACCTTAGGTTCTAATTGGCTGAACTTGATACATGGCATTCGCCTTTTACAAATCTCTGTGTTTATAGTGATTTTCATACAACCTAAGACAAAGACAAAGAGTATCAGATTTAACAATAGCCTTGTCTCTTATAAATTATAAAGAATGAAAACATCTTAAATTAAAAATGACTTGTACTAAGTAAAACTGTAAGGGATACATAGACATAATTAGTGAAGTTGAGAGAATACAGCAAGTGAGGTGGGCAGGACTTTCCATGAATGAAGACATCTATGAGATCAATAAGGTTAGAAACATATGTCTCTTCCACCTGGTTATTTACCATCAAATACAGTAACTTCTGAGGTTGCCTCAGACCTTAAGGGTATAAAGATTACAAGAATTGTAAGGATCCAAATAAAGCTGTTGTAATAATGCCTAAACATTGGTCTTATCCTATTATGGATGGTAAGATGGCTAAAGACAAAATATGATTTTGCAAAAGTTCTTATAGCAATACGTTATAACTTTTATTGCAAATATAAAGAAGAATTAGAAACTTTTTCCAGAATATGATTAATCTTCAGTTCCTTCCTCAGAGGAAAAAATCTAGGACTACAACATTTTAAAACAGGCTTTTTAATTTTAGTAACTTACTGTCCAGATGTTTGGTTCTATTTGTGATATGTGACTGTTTTTCTTGACTCAGCACATGTACCTATTAAAATTAGATGTTTGGATTTAAAAGCATCATTTGATCAAATGGTTATAAGTTAATAAAAATAAAATGTGTCATTGTATTTTCTCACTGGTTCTTTTAAGTAGTCTACAGTGGTTCCTTTATGTTGCTTAAATTCTTCAAATTTCCAATCTTCATCTTTCTTTAACCTAGCTTTTAAAATATTTATTTGGCTTTATATTCTGGAGATCAAGCTGCTAAGATGTGGAATTATCATATCAAAAAAAAATAAGAAGAAGATATCTTTTCCTTGATCATGCTCCTCATTTCTGATCTGCACTTGGTGTGACTACTGAATTCATTCTACTTAAGCACTAAATACAATCATCAAAGAGTCTAAAAGTGAGTCACAAAGTGAGAGAGAACATAATTTCTTTCTTTCCCTGGAATATATTTACTTTTTATAAATCCAATTTTTTAAACTACAAAGATGGCAAATGTCTGGAAGCTTGACTATTCACCATTGTCTTCAATAAAATTTCACTATCTGCCATTATGAAGGAGCCAGATACAGGGATAGCTACCCCTCTTCATTCAGTCAGTAATACTGCTAACCAAGGAATTGGAAATGCTAGATATTGCAATTTAAGAATGGAAAACTATACTCCTTTGTTTTATTTTATTTGAGAAGAAGCCATTTCTCAAATGTTAGGAAGTAGTGTGCTTGATAATAGTGATTATATCCAAGTTTGTTGTTCATCAAAATCAATTTTAAATCCGTAAATGACTAATCTCATGTCATTTCACTTTTTTATAATTTAAATTTATTTTGAAAGAAAAAAATAAATGATCTTTATGAATATTTACTTCATAAAAATAAGTTATATTTTTGTCTCACAGAAAAATACAAAATGTTATTCATATCTAAAAAGGAAGAAGATAAGTGAACACAACTAATGTCAGAGAAATCATCAAATGTCATATTTAGGAAAGGTCACAACCTAAAACACATTGTTTTGTCAAAATCATCACATTCTCTCTCTCTCTCTCTCTCTCTCTCTCTCTCTCTCTCTCCTCTATCCATATATATATGATATTTAAGATTATATTTATGATATATACAGGTAATATATATATATATAATTTGTATTACTATCTTAAGGTTAAAAACTGTTTATTTATGTCAAGCACTAAAGCAATGATAATTGCCATAATCTGAAACTAGTAAAAATTATTAGGAATATAATAATGTAGTAGATTTACAAGCAAAGAAAAGAGCTAGATTCTAAAGCCCTGTTAAAAATGTTTTTTCCTCAATCTGTGGGCCTCTGGAGATCAGTTTTGAATTAACAAAATCCAAAATATGAAGTTAATAGATCACAGAGATGTTATATAATCTCATCAAGGGGAATGTTTGGGGATACTCCAAGATATGAAGTTAATAGGTCATGGAGATATGATAGAATCTTGTCAAGGGCCATGTTTGGGAATACTAGAGGTAGTTTCATGAACTTTGTACTAAGCAGATCCATGAACCAAAGAAGCAAAATTTGCATGCCCAAGTGTGTAAATCTGTTTACATAATACACATTTAAGGGTGTATTAAACATCCAGGAAATCTATTCTGTGAAATGATTCATGTCTCAGTGAACACTTCTTGTACACAAACAATAGTCTAAAGGGGAACTCATAAATGTCAAAACATCTGATAGACCTCTTTCTGTGAAACTCAGTACAAATTACAAAATTTACCAAGCAGGGCTGATGATGTCCCAGGACTACAGACAGCTGGGCTTCTGCTCTTATTTCAGTTTAATAGATATGCCCCGTGACCAAGCATGCAAATTGTGCTATGTCCTACAGCACCCATCTGAAGAGCTCAGTGCAAGCTGGAATACAGATGCTTTGCTCACTGAGTAGTCTTTCATCTTTATGCAAAGCAAACAACACCACACCACTTTCAGAAGGTGGTATATACAACTTCATGTTATATGAGAATTTTTTAGTTGTTTTGCAACATATAAGTGCAACCTGTTCAATTTGTATAATGTTACTTAAATGTGGGTTTAGTGCTGACTTTTACCATTTGGTGTTGAACAATCAAGAGGTCATCAATTTGAAAAAGATCAAGGAGGGGGTGAAGGGAGCAAAGGGAACTGGAAAATGTAGTTATATTATAATCTCAAAAAATAAATAAATTATTGTTTAAAAAGCTTATCTAAGAATAAGATATACAACTAAGTATAAGCTGGAAGTCATTAATATTAGGTGCAGAAAATAAGATTTGACTAAAATGAGTGTGAGTTTAATCTGGTTCCTATTTCCTTAGTAACTCACTGAAATAATCAGATTCCTGTTCTCTGATAGTCCATAAGAATGCTTCCTCTAAAGACTGTAGTACAAATGAAATGGGACTATTTGTAACATCACAAAAAGGAAATTCTGTTCATTATCCTTCTCATGATGTGAGTCTACAGTATGTTGTTTTTTGGTTTTGTAAACTTGACTTTCTGAGGAAAGGTAGTAGGTATTTTACTAAGAATGATGTCCACTTGGTCACTAAGTGGTTAGTAATCTTCATTGTTTTAGTACTCCATAATTCTCACCTTTTGATATAGTACAACTTACTACCTAACAGTTACTGTTCCAGGGAGAATGTAGATATACACATATTTGCATATATATTCAAATGCATTTACTTACATCTTCACATTCAGATATTTGCACTCTAACATCATATGCAATTCCTGATTATTATTTTATATAGATATATACAAATGGCTTATATGAAAATATTAGTGTATTTATAGAAGATGCTTTAACATCCTCCAAGTC
This sequence comes from Lophiomys imhausi, assembly GCA_907164525.1. Classification (NCBI taxonomy): domain Eukaryota; kingdom Metazoa; phylum Chordata; class Mammalia; order Rodentia; family Muridae; genus Lophiomys; species Lophiomys imhausi. The sequence continues at coordinate 6,454,748 of CAJQZJ010010411.1, forward strand.
TGGTAGAAAAAGATCTAGAATCATTTCTCATGGATCCTGAGGGTCAATTATAATAGTGTCTTACTTACTATTCATCTTTCAATGGTCACCTCCATAATGTTGGAGAAATAAAAATCTTGATTAGCATTTGTGAAATAGTTGGGCTCCATCAGGTAGAGACACATTTAGAATACCTTACTAACATGTAGATAGATTTTTAATAATAGACAGTACATATGAGTTTACTTTTTACAGGGGAACTAACTGTGAAACTGAAATGTAGTTAACAAATATATTTATTAATAACTATAAACTGTTATATAAGGCCAGTAGAACAGGCAGTGGCAGCCTGCTGGGAAGCCAACAAACTTCCTTAACTGGAGGCTTGTGGTGAAAGGTCTGTAGATCTGGAGGGGCGGCAGCTGCTGGGGCTTGGAAGGAAGCTAGCAGACCTGGCTTGCCTTAGCTGGTTGCCCTTTTCCCAAATATTGAATACAACAAGACCTTTTAATGTTTCAACACTTAGCCCTTAGCTGACTCTCAGGTACTCTAAATTAACCTACCAAGTATTCTCAATCTCCCATGTGGCTTGTTGTACCTTCAGGGCTCACAGAGCTCACACCCAGATGTCCTGTTGGTCCAATACCTGGCAACAAGGGAGAACTTCCTCTGTGTAAAACCCAGGGTTCCTTTCTTTATCCCAGGAAGTCCTGCCTTCCAATTCTCTTTCTTCCCAGCTAATTGGCCATCAGTGACTTTTATTAACCAATCAGAGAGTGCCTCAGAAAGGGTGGTAGCCAGATCTCTGAGCATTGAAATCAGCCTCTGAGAACCAATGTATAAGACCTTCCTCCAACATAACTGGTTGTGTTGATTTACCTAGCAGATAGTGCACACTCATAATACAGTCAGCTATAATTTGAGATCTCAGATTCTGCATTCTTTGAGAAGCACAAATGTATATGCTGGTTCCACTGAAGTTTCCATGCAATTCCCTGTACTTCCCTTTGACCTTGTTCCACTCTTCTTCAGTTCAGTAGGTGTCATTCACAGTTGAATCAGTCAGTTAAGTAGGTTATATGCTTAGAGATAACAGCACAAGTATCTTTATAGAATAACTATACAACTATAAAGTAAAACATGTGTCTCTGCTTTCTTTTGATGTGTACATATCAAAAAGATCACCTACTACCAAATAAAAGGAAAGGCATGATCAAGCTGAGCTCATAGAAAATTATGCCCTCAAAAAAACTGGTAAATCAAGACAATATTTTCTTCTTTTTTTCTTTTGATCCTTAAGGGGGAAAATTTTCCCCAACTGCACAGTAAAAATGCTGTTTTCTATTTACATTGAGGAAGGAAATACATAATGATACAGAGAAGTAAAACTTGGTTTTCTTGTGGTTATTAATCTACCTGAATAATTGAATATTAATTTTAGAACCTGTTTATGATTTAAATTTTAAAAATTCCTAATGTTAGTTTAAAAATGAAAGATGCGGAGAAATCCTTGTTATAAAAGGAGAATTAGCTCTAAGACACCCTCCAACTCCCTGATCTCTACTATGGACTTCCAAATTTGAGAATGCTAAAACTCATAAAATATGACATAGCATCTACATAAAAACTGCATACATATTCATATATTTTAAATTATCTCTAGACTGTTTATAAGAACTCAATATAAATGCAGCATAACTAGTACTATACTATACTGTTTAGAGAATAATGAGAAAGAAAATGTGTATATTCAGTACAGATTCAACTTTTATTTACATGGATATTTTTGATCCAGCATTGTTTGTATTGGTGAATGCAGATCTCTTGGATATAAATGTCTAACTACTTTCCAGAAATATTATTTTCCTAAAAACTGAAGGTCAAAGCAAGTTATCAAGATCATATGACCACAATACTTACATATATAAATTTTATTGTCTTAATATATGTCCGTTAATAATCTATACTAGATATTTGTTATATCCAACAGAGATTTGTGCCAATAATTAGTATTTGAATATATTTATACTCTATACTCTATGCTATTAAGCACTGAGCCATAGAAAGCAGTGGGCTAGAGAAGGTGTTTAAGACCCAGAATATTATGGCAAACCATGACAAAAAGTCATAGAGATAACACAAGGGCAGGAACAACATATGTTTGACCATTCTGTGTGTAATCTGGGGTCTTAAGAATATAAAACGGTTAAAGTGAATCATCCAGTGTTTTGGTTTAGAAATATGTGCAGACTCAGGAGGCAGAGGCAGGCAGATCTCTGTGAGTTCAGCACCAGCCTGGTCTACAAAGTGAGTCCAGGAAAATCAAGGTTACACACAGAGAAACCCTGTCTTGAAAAATCTAAAAAAAAAAAAAAGTAGAAAGAAAGAAAGAGAAGAAAAGAAATATGTACAGAAAAATACAGGTTCCACATGACCTAAACATCAACATTGAGAGGTGAGGAAGGATATTTTGCATGAAGTGGCAAAGTACAGCAGCTAGGAACCAGAATTTGGCAATAATCATAGAAAAGTATGTCAGTGCTATCCTTTGCTACATGGCTCTGATCTATGAGCTGATGTTCAGAGAGAACTCTGGATGAAAATGCATAATTATTATAAATTGTCCAAAACCTCATTATTAGAAGATTCCTTAGAGCTTTAGCATTCAGACTAAATTTATCCTTATTAAAGGTAACAATTCTCATTTTACTTTTCTGGAACTCAATTACCTGGAAGGAGATGGTCATTATCCTCTGTGTTACAAAATGAGAAAGCAGTGTAGGAGATGGTGTTGAAAGTCAGAAGTTCAGGCTTTCTTTCATAGCCTCTTATTTTTCCCACCAGCTCTCTCCTAGTTTCCACTGACAAAGAGCAAAGGAACTACAAACTTACCTAAGTAATTTAGTATAGGAGGAAGTGATTGCTATAAATTACTTGAGCTCCTTCAAAATCCCTCAAGCCTGACATATTTTTACTCTTTCATTTTTTTTCTTAATCTTAGTGATTTCAGACAGACTTGTACAGTTCCCTTTAAAAGAATGATTAACATGGAACCTAACTAGGGAGAAATCAAATTATATAGTTAATAAAAACTAAAGCTTAAATTCATGCTAAGTGACAATGCAGCACTAGGGGAAATTAATTAATGCATTTTAGAGTGTAAGGAGTCAGATATGTCAGGTCTGGATTTAGCCTTAGGATCCACAATAAATTCCACTTCTTTTATGACTAAATTTCTGAAATGTAAAGTTGCGCAAAAGCATATATCCATATCCTAAAGGAGCAAGTAAACTTTTAAATATTTTAACTAGATTAAGTTCTTAAATTGCTAACTTTTGGTAGCAATCTACTATAGTTTGAATCTTGAAATTATCCTCAAAAGTCAATGAGTTTCAAAAAAGGAAAAGAAAGAAAAGAAATGCATTGGCTCTTCAAGGTAATGCTGTTGGAAGGTATAGTACCTATTGAAGGAGGCATTTTGGGTGTTCCTTAGGTCACTGCGGCGTGCCCTTAAGGAGAACTATGACAGACCTTGGGGTTTGTTGCACCAGGAACTCCACCATTCCCATCATCAACCTAACCAAAAGCCCAAAGAAACTAGTCAACGTTACTAAATCCCACAAAAGAAAAGTGTGGGCCAAGATCAAAACAGCACTTTCTCATTTCATGTTAATCATATCAGGTAGTTGAACATAGTAATGGAAATTGATTAACAAATTCCTTCTAGATCCATTAATCTATTGTACAAATTAAAGTCATTCTTTGACTCTGGCTATAAATAATCATTTGGGGGTGAACTATATTAAAATGGAACCTTTAAGTGATTGTTTAGAAATCTCCTTGTTAGCTACTATGACAGTCTATCACAGATATTCTCTAAGCTACTCAGTAATCAAGTTGTTAAGAGACAAGCAACATTTGCTTATCTAAATACAAGAGATAGATAGGGCATCTTCAAAAACCCCAAGAGATCTGCAGAATATGGCATTCAAAGATGTGGTCTTAAATTAAGATTTTTTTTTTGATATCGTGACATATCAGCTCCTGACAGCACCCCCTATTCTACTCCAAGTAGAAGATAAGCATCGAAGAATCTCCAGTGTGAGATGGTTGAATTAGTGGCAAGCCTATCTCTTGGCATGTAAAAATTCCTTGCTTCAACTGCAGACAGACTGCTGTCCAAAAAGGACAAAACTTGGTAGCAGGGAAGTCGACAGCCTAGCTCTGCCAAGACAGGGTAGGTTAGTCCTTCATAATCCCTGCTCTACAATAAATGTCTGTCAGAGAAACAGGACCAAAAGGCTGAAGACTGATGCTGGAATGTATGGAGAGAAAATGGGAACTGTCCAGGTAGTCACTGGTTTGTCATTTCTTAGTATTGGAAGCTGCAGGCCCTGCACTCCCTATATAATCAGATATATTTATCCTTCTCAGCTCTCTGAGGTGGTTGAAGAATAGACAGCTTGAGTCTCATAGCTAAATTTTGAGTTGTTTAGGAATCAAATGGGTGTTCTAGATCTAAGAAGATGGTTATAATAGTGATGCAAGTTAGTATGAAAGCTAAGTCAGTTATAGAACTTTAAGCTCATGGAGATAGTTAGAAGGTAGAAGGTTAAAGTCAGGGGCCAAATATGTATGAACTGGACATTGGGAAGGTATACTGGGCCATTTAACTCTCATAAATGTGGCATATTTAATTCTTCTGTTTTGTATAGAATTTACTGTTATAAGAGAAAGAACCATTTTCTGGATTGAAAAGGGAAGCTGTTGGGGGGGGAAGAGGGTGGAAGGGTGGGACAGGAAGGAAGAATAGGGAAGGGTTTGTGACTGAGATGTAACTTGAAGAAAAAAAAATAAAGTACTTATATAAAATAAAGAGTTCAAAAAAATAGAAATGTCTATACAATAGAAAGTCTCAAAATACCCCTAACATTGGCCATTGCTAAAAGATTCTTAGTAAATACAATATTATGCAGTATTTTAGAGCTAAAATTAGAAAGTTGTCAGTGGATTAAACTTACTGACAATTGGAAATTGTTGTCTATGGACTTAAAATAAATTCTAGGGTATTTTTCTAGATTAAGTTGCATGGATTAGATAAGCTAATACACTATGGTTAACTTTTCCCTATTTAAATGGTAATGACTACTGAGCATAGAAAATATTATATTGTAGCATATGATTTTTTTTTGTTCCACTTTACCTTTCAAGTCACAGAACCATTGTAATTTGTAAATACAGCTTTGGTTTTATCAGACCAACTGGCCTTTGTGTGAAGAGTACTACCAACAGCAGAAAATTATTACACAGCCTGACACCGCTTGTACGGAGTTCCTCTAGATAAATTAAGGAGCTTGAATCATTGGATAAATCCCACTAGAAGGAAGTATAAAATATTACCATGATCATTCTGACTTTAGATATATCTTTAAATATTTTAAGGCAATTAGGAAGCGCTCTCTAAGTTCTCAATATGATTGAACCCAAGAGGTCACAAAGTTTCTGAGATAATCTATGTTTTAGATTCGATAGCTAACCTGGACACACAGTTGGATTGTCATTAAATCAGGGATCCAAGTTTTAGTGAAAATCACCAGTGTCCGCTTAGAGAACTGTGAAAGATCCTATATGAGATTAGACATCATTCAATTCCTTATATCTCCTAAAGGCAAATAGCCAGTTACCTTAGTATTCTGCCAGGTATGTTACTCTTTATAGTAGCTTATGTAGAAACTTCAAATCCTACCACTATATTTTTATATATAGTTTTCAATTTGATAATATACGTATTTCAAGTGTCTGGCTTGCTTACAGCTATGAACAAGAATTTTCATGATGAATGACTTTGCTATTCCTTTCTCCAAGATATCACTAAGACGTGTCTTGATGGGACATGACTTAAGGAACTCAATGGTATGAACAAAAGTTTTAAGATGGTGAAAACTTTTTTTAGAGAAAATGAACAAAATAGGAACTGGGGGCAAGTGTCTCCTTTAAAATGAACTTGGTTGGAGGTCAGTGCTGGTGATGGTGTCAATATTGTGCCAGGTAAACCATGAAACCTACCATGCACTTCTCTGCTTTCATCTATTCACTGCTGCAGCAAAATGATTTAATTCTTTATTTCATCCTCTCTATCTATACCCTCAATTTATACCTCTGTCCTCTCAAACTTTTCGAGGGACTATCCCCATTTCCCTAAAGGAGGTTAAGAGTTCAATGTGCCTTAAAAATTAATGAAGAGCAATATTTTTAAATGCTTTCTTCACATTTCCTTTTGAATTGTGATCTTTTCAATTAGTATCCTCTTGGCCTAACCATGTTACAGAAGATGCAGAGAGTTCTTTGGAAGTGATCCAAATGAAATAAATACATATACCTGAAGGCATTTTATTTAGACCTAGAGGTTTATTTATATGTGTCTCCACAAATTCTAAGCGGTATTGATCTATGCACTAGACAGGATAAAACAAATCAAGATAGAAATCTTACCACTTAAAAATAATTCTCTCATGAGACTCAAGAACAACTAAAATATCCCTAAAAGCATCTTCATCCAAATGCACGACAAATATATCCACTACAAATTCAGAGTGGAGTGTATTTCAGAACAGACTTGGGAAGGCACCTGAGAGGACACACCAAAGTCTTCCCTTGTGCTGGGAATGTTTCTAAAAAAGCATTTGGAAAATTTTTAAATTAATTGAATACATTATATCCCTATCATTAAAAATGCTATTATATTCTTCTTAAAAATCCTTTAAGATATTGAATATGGTTTTATAATTACTTGTATGTATGTGTGTGTACACATGCTTACACACACACACACACACACACACACACACACCCGCGGGGTGGGGGGCATGTGTTTGCCTTCCACAGAATGCATATGAAGGTCAAAATACAACTCAACTCATGGAAGTTGGTTCTCTTCTTCCACCACAGGGACTCTGGGATCAAACTCAGTTTGTCAGGCTCTGAAACAAGGCCCTTTGTTAAGTCATCTAGCTAGCACCCAAATATTGGTTGATTGATGGGAAGTAATTGATAGGTAGGCTAGAGAATTTCCTTGAGAGTCAACAATGTATAGTGTGAAGGCATAGTATCAGACAATTTGTACTTTTGAAATCTCATTTCTTCCTTAATAAAAAATACCTTCACACAGGTCTAGGTACTATCAGCTTCCTTTTCTATTAAATAAAGATAGCAATTTTCAAATCCAGCTGTAGCATGGGCAAGACAACAAAGACATACATTTTATTGCATTTACTTTCTGTAACACATTTTGCTACATATATAGCATTAAGTTAAAGACTTCTAGGTACTTTACACAGAAAGCTTGTTAGCTAGTATTTCCTTCTATCTCCAGCAAAATCATTTCTTAATAACTAGGGGAAAAATGACTAAAGTCCATGGTCAATACACAAACATTTGATTCATCCCCAACTTCCTGCCATTGGGAGTTACTTACCTATGAATCAGTCTCTCCAGAAATTGAAATGAATGTTGAGAAGGATGTAAAACCTTGTTAGTATCTCTGAGAACAGATTTAACAAGGAGGTACTTTGAACTATGAATCAAAATGAGATCAGCCTCCTGAGTCAAGTGTATTGACAAGCTAAAGTCTTCAGAGTCAAGCACATGTGCTCTACAAGTCAGCATGTCTGGCACAGGGACAATGACAGCAACAGTTGGAGACTGGCTGCTCTTATAGGAGGAGTATGACTGGCAGTAATGATGAGGAACTATTGAGAAGGACTCTCAGTGTTCCCTACATGTCACCAACCCTTCAATATCTTTAACTCCTTTGTGCCTGCATGCTGATTAAAACTCCCCATGAACGTGCTTAAAAATAGTGAGGTGGTAGCCTTCAGGTGAGTGTTCAAATGTCGGCAACATGTCTGGAAATAGCCTACCTGTTCTTTGCCTGGCTGAGCCCTGAGAGAATGTAGATCACTTTTCAAAGCTTTACAGAAGAAAAGGAACAGTCACAGATGGGAAAAGATACCTGTGGGAGGGAACAAATGGTAAAGTGAGAAAACAGCAGGGAAAGCTGCCTGGAGAGATATCAGTACATCCAAGACTACAAGGCCCATGAGAAGTTGGTCTTGCGTTATTGTAACCAGCTGAGGAAATTCTGCCGTTAGCATCTGCTCATGACTGTGGAAAACAGAGAAAAATCATTTCTACCAAGCTCAGATGCCATTCATAGTCGATGATCCTATTTTTGAAAGTCAAAATAATAATAATATGTTAAACCCAGGTTCAATTAACTTTAATGTGGAATTTTCTTTTTCTCTTTCCTACTTTGCTTAGTCATCCGGTCTCTCTTTCTTTTGCTCTCTTAACTCTGTTCTCCAGCTGAGAATTAATAAGTATTTCAGCAAAGCCAGTGACTATATTGTCTGTACTCATTAATTCTAAGAAAAAAATGCAACTGACCAAGATACCATCTACCATCCATATTGACTTAAATAAACAGATGCCAGGCATAGCTTGGTGGCATTGATGGGAAGATTCAGCAAGAAAAACTCGTTGGGAAAGGCAACCCGAAGTACACATTCAGATGAGGATTGAGTGTTTGGGTTATTTGTAAGAGGTACTGGGGCAATTTTGTTAAAAAGAGTTCTGAAGCAATGCTTGATATGAAAGATGAATCTCAGCTATTAGATAACCAAAAACCTTTTCTGGTCTATGAAAGTGGTCAGGATAAGATTTTGAAAAGTAAAATGTTAGCCTTTACTGGAACACGGACATGCTTTAAAAATTAGTCACACAATGAATAATGAAAACCTAATGGCATTGGGCTTTAGATACTCTATATGAAGTCTTTAGTAAATACAGAATAGTAGGAAAATACTTCTTGTCTTTCAGGGGTTTTTGTTTGTTTGCTTTTAATGACTGTTTTTAAACACTAGGTTTTAGGAATCTATTTATCCTTGGGCTTTCCGCACATGTTTTTAGATTGTTGTTTAAGTGGTTTCCCATCTAACAAATATATTTAAAATCTGTGTTGTAATAACTAATGATGGGAACCATTAGTTGGAATGAACCTTAGTTCATGTGGAATTAAGATCTATTCTGAGGCAAGTCCCAAAGTTATCCATAGTTAAAAATTCTAGGAAAAAGTAGAACAGCTGTTCATTTAATAGTCCATCAACATCTTTTAAGTACTTTGTATAGTAGAATGAATTACATTTTGAATTTGTGTTCTTTTGTGTTTGGGTGAAACGTTCTGTAGATATCTGTTAGGTCCATTTGGTTCATGATCTCTGTTACACTCATTATTTCTCTGTTTGACTTCAGTCTTGATGATCTGTCCATTGTTGTGAGTGGGGTGTTGAAGTCTACCACTAGTAATGTGTGGGGATCGATGTGCGATTTAAGTTTTAGAAGCGTTTCTTTTACAAATGTAGGTGCCTTTGTATTTGGGGCATAGATGTTCAATATTGAGATGTCCTCTTGATGAATATTTCCTTTAACGAGTATGTAATGCCCTTCTCTGTCTTTTTTTATTAACTTCAGTTGGAAGTCTACTTTGTTTGATATTAGGATGACTACTCCAGCTTGCTTCCTGGGTTCATTTGCTTGGAAAACCTTTCTTTTCCCAGCTCTTTACTCTGAGACAGTGTCTATCTTTGATAGTGAGATTAGTAGTATGAACTTACTTATGCTTTGGGATGTATTCCTATAGAATGGGAGTTCATTAAACTCATTTAATAAAGAGCATTAAAGTTTGTCTGACCTCTAAAAATGAGATTTTGTCATCTGCATCTTCCTGTTTTACACTTAAAATCATAAGGGATGTTTTAGGATTTCCTACAATTTGCTATTCATGTGTAGATGTTGGCTCTGTGATACATGGCAATGTTTTCAGATATTCTAAACCTCATACGTTAGTTGTAAGTAAATGTTTATTAATTATGTAATTATTGCTTTCAAAGTCCATCTTCCCCATGATCCCAGCAACAATATCATCTCCTAGTTACAGGGTATTATTCTTCATGAGGTTTCCTAACTACTCTCAATCTTAAAGAATGAATGTATAAAGATACCTAGTGCACACATTTTAATTTCCTGGAGTATTGCTTCTTTGGGTTTGATGTTTTTGTTTGTCATCCATTTATTGTTGACAACAGAATAAATTTTGTGGTAAGAAAGAACATTTGACTTAGTTACCATTGTACTCTGAAAATGTTGGAGGCAAATTATCCTAGTTCCATGCTGAGTAACTTAGGAGGAGAGTACATAGATTATTTCTGGGTCCCCCCCCCCTCCTTTTTTTCAAGTCTTTTTTTCATTTTGTTATTTTTTATTTTGTGAATTTCACAATTATTTCTAAAACCCACAATACCACCATTAATGCTGATTAACCCAGCCTTTGCATGAGGCCTGCCATGCCTTCTCCAGAGTCCACTCAATGGCACCAGTGACTGATTATTGTAATGTGTTATCTCTAGATCAGTGTTGGAGAGTGCCAACATGTAACTCTAATATATTCCTGCATGTCAGCCCATCTTTACCTCTTTCAATAAGCCAGAATTTCTTGAACTGCCATTTATATTATATATATCTTCCCCAGTCTAGGTCCATCTTATCTTTCCAAATCAATTCTATAGTGTCTCTTCTTGAAAAAAATCCAAGCCAGAAATACAAAGCTACAATGAAGTTGTTGTAGCTCTGAGATTTTGATTACTTTTGATACATTCTACTTAAAATTGCGCTTTTCCCCAGGCTAGGGGGTTTATCTAAACATGGCCATTCCTTCAACTCAAAATGTTCACAGGCATTATATTCTCTGAAGTTGTAGGCACAGACTATTCACAATTTCCACTACATTTTGTTTTTATATGTAGTCCTACAAAGAGATAATAAGCCCCATAATATCAGACACACTTACCCAGTATATTGTAGTAGCTTGGTGGAGTGGTTTGAGTATAACATAAGAGTGATTATTTTGCAGTACTATGAACTGAACCAAGGGCCTAACACATGCTAAATAAGCCCTTTTACACAATGACCCCTTATGTCAAGAGCTCACATTAAATTTTACTCTTGTCTTGAACTTTCTATGTAACCCAGATGGACCTCTGACTCATGATCCCCCTTCTTCATTTGCCTCCTCATCCAGAAAACAATAATGATAATAACTATAATAATAACCACAAGCTACAAAAATTAGAAAAAAATCCATTTTCAGCTTTTCTGATATTAACTTGGGTACTCAGAAATGGACGATATCTCTCTTGTTTTTATTTCAGAGTGAAAAGGTTATGGAAAACTCCAGAAATTCAAGATACTCTCTCAGAGTATTCAACTATACCTTAACTCTTACCCTCCACATTCTCATCCCTGCAATATTAGTTCTCATGTGCCTACTCTCATAACAGACTCTTCTTCAAATGCTATTTGCTGTGAGAGTAAAGTTTAGTTTTCTGTTCAAATACTGAAATGCCACTGATATCATTTTCTCATTTACTTGTCAACATTTTTTAATCAAATACTCATTATTTGTTGAGTAATTAAGCTTCTTGCATTGACCTGAATGCATAAAGGCCCAGTCAGAAACAAGGTTTTTTGGGTTAATAACAGCTTTTATGTAACACATTGGCCCTTGTTGGTTTGAAAAATGACATGACCAATAATGGGGTCCTTGCATATGAACCTTTCAAGACTTACTAAAAGAGGTTAGTAAATACCTTCATATGAAAATTTTGTCACCATTATCATTCAGACATATAATTATGAAAATTTCCTTAGATTTAGACGTTTGCATATCTTACAGTTTTGAGCTGATTTGGCTTTAGTGGGGGTTGGGAATCTATGCAGAATGTAAAAATTTGGTTTGTGGTTTTCTACCTTTTATTGTGCTCTCAAGGTTTGTTCAATGTGTCAGAAGTCATCATTTTGAGTTCAATTTATAAAACGCACAGGAATTAAATAACCAGCCATTATGCATGAAGCAAATCACACTCAAGAACTGCTATTGTAACTAAAATAAAATCCCCAGGAGATCTACAGATTGTCTTTTTTACAAGCAAGAACTTGTAATTTGTGGCTCAAACACTGACCACATGTATGGAAATACAGAGACTGTTAAAATTTCATCCTTCACCATGGATCACCAAGGCTCAAGTGGTATTGTGGAATATATACCAGAATGCATGTAAGGGCAAGAGCGTGTGGGGTTGCTGTGAGACGGTCTCCTATGACATGACAAAGTTGCCAGAGATATGAATTCCCAGAAGCTGTGGTTACTCGCACAAGACCTGCCCAAGCTCAAGCCCCCTGAATACAAGCATTGATGAAGTAAAGGATCGTGTACCCCTAAACTTAGTGAGAGGCTATCTACAGTTGATATTTGCTGAGGGAAGGAGTATCATTCTTGAGTTTAGAGTGGTAGAACATCCATGCATTGTGAATGGCCCTGCCTTTGTGCACATATGCACATATACACAGCACTAACTAGATTTATCAAATTATTTTTAAAGAAGGGATCAAGAGAGAGAGGTTTTTTTAGTATTCTCTGTAAAATGTAACACTTTGTTTTCTGTTTCCTAACTATGACCCCTGCACATAAGTCACTCTATTTACTTATGAAATAGAGTTTTCTCCATTATTTTAAGCAAAACACAAAATTTCTTTTAATATATTTAAATATTTGCTTTTCACCTCTTTCCCTCCAAATTAATCATTTACAAGGGCAGAAACATTGCCTGTGGCACATAATAGACCCTGATACATATTTTAATGTTACTTAGCTAGTTCTCTATTTACTTGATAAAAATAAGCAATTTTGATAAATAAAAACAGTATAGAAGATATAATTTTTAAACTAGGACAGTCGAGAAACTATGAAAGAAAGGAAACTCATCAGAAAAATTAGAACTACTGAAGACATTAATAGAAAATAATGAATTATTAGAAATTAAAAGTAGTTCAAAATTACTTTAGTATTTGCTTAGAAATATTTAAGAAAGATTCCTAATAAAAAATAAAAATATCAGCAATATGAAAGTAAAGATAAAAAATAAGAGATCAACATCTTAATTAAAATACTGGACTATTGGAATTTCCTATAGTAATGAGGAAAGTGGAGAATAAAAGGTACAATGCAAGAAAAATTCCAAGATAGAAATGGAGAGAGCTTCTGAACTGAAAAACTGGAAACCCTGCTAGACGCTCTAAAACTAAATGGAAAAAAGAAGTCTACCATGATTCTGCCTTGCATAATTTCAGAAGTTAAAGCAAAAATATTTTTCTATGTTATGATATACGTGTATTATGAACGAATGAATGCTTAGCAAGATGATAAAAACTTGAATGAGTATGTTAATTCTCAATGATGTTAATTATCTATAGAAAAGGAGAAGATAATATAATATTTAAAATATAAATGAAGCATATTAACTTGGATAAATTTTAATTTAAAAATTATTTTAGACAAATGTAATCCAAAGATGTAAAGATAATGGGGGGACCATATAATGATATGATCACTTCACTCTATCCATGCTTTGGTGTGTTAAATATTTTCTAGCTTAAGACAAAGAGATGAATGCAGCAAAAAATGAAAATAGGTCACATAAAAATTTCATGAAGGAAAATGATATCAGCACTTCAGCTGCTGTAGAAAAATCTCTATACTTATGACTAATGGAAGAAAATCATAAGATTGACAGTATGTGACTATTGATAAAATATTTGAAAATATTTATTAAATACATATAGAACTATATGCATGTCTGCATAGTGTTAACTTTCCATCACAACCATAGTTTTCAAGGTTTCTGTCCAGTCATTTGGCTCTGATGCTTTTGAAGTGACGCCATAGTAGCCTGTCATGGTGAGGAGTTAGTGGTAGAGCAAATCTACATACTACGTGACCAAGATGTAGGAAGAGAGAGAAGAAGGGACCAGTGTCTCTTCAAGGCATGCCCACAACGACCCACTTTTTCAATTTCTACCACTCACCAACAGCACCAACTTGAGTATAAAGTTTTTAATACCTTTTTCATTTCACATCCAATCTACAGAAAATGCAATAGCCAATCCATTCTACTTTGTCAGTTTCAAAACCTCCTTGGATTTCTATCATTATTTAATTTCTTCTAGAGCTGTTTATCAGTTATTAATTCTGAAGAATTGTAGTTCAAAGGGAAGTACACAAGCTAACTCATTACATTAGCACACACTCAAATCCCTATGAACTTTACAAAGCACTCACCTCACACTAGTGGATTTCTTTTGTCCTCTAAAAAAAACCCCTGAGGCTATTAAGCAAATATTTCCTGAATTTGTTTTGGTATAAAACTTTTTAATTGTAGGATTAAAACTGAAAGATAATGAAGAAAAAATCACCTTCAAACAAGAAGTATATCCAGCTAAAATATTAATTAATATAAAAGCACATTAGACTTAAAATCATTCGCCTATTCTTAAGGAAGCAATGAGGGATGTACTCTGCATAATGAAAGAAGAAACCAGATTTAAAAAAAGACATTAGAAATGTTGAAGAGAAATGACTCTTGACACTTATTTTTAAAATGGCAAGATAGATTGTACTCTAACTACTACTACAGTAGGAGAGAGAAACTTCAGTTAAGCTGACATCAACTCCAAGTTAAAGAGACCTTGAAAACTATTAGTTCTTGAATAAAGGCTTAAACAGTATTTCCCACTTTATAATAGGAGAGACAAATTGAGCTCAACAGTATTTAGACAAAAGGTAGGAGATTACAAAATGATAGAGTAATGGAAAAATATTAGAAAATAGTAAAAAGATATATATCAGTGTGATCAATCCATCTGTGTTTGTCTTGTCTCTTACCAATTATCCATAGTAAGCTCACTATGTTCCCATGAAGGATGAGATGGAAGGGCTGTTATTATCTTTTACAATCACATTTTAAAAGTTTGATTCCCAAACTCTCTAAAAGCTACCACTGGGTAGAAGGAAATGCACACCAGGAAAGCAGTGAGGAAAAATTATACGATTTCTAAAGGCGAATCTCTAGGGAAGAATGTGTCAGAGTCTGTCTAAACAGTGTCTATAGTATAATCTAGCTGCAGGAAACATTAGGACATCTTGGACTTGTACAAGAAACTGGGCATCTTACCTAAGAGGGAACCAGTGATGATCTGTGAGGTGTCATATCCAGTTCAGTTCATCAAAGGTATATGCCTTCAGGGACATCTTAGAAGAAGGAGCAGAAAGACTGTAAGAGACTGTTCAGGGCTTCTGCTGTGAGATTAGTGTCTCCTAATGTGAGAAGCCACATCCATAAAGTTTCACCAACATAACTGCCGAACCATGAGCTGAATAGGAACAACAGGGTACATGCCAAAGTGGATGGGGAAAAGTCCACAAGGTCTCAGCCCTACATAAAGAACTAGAAGTGACCGAGTAAAGCTGGGAGTGAGAGAGGTGGTCTTCCCCGGAAAATAACTCATCAATTGATTGTAAAGTGCAAACAGTCATCCCTGAAAACATATATACAAGTAACATTGTAAGGAATGGCGAGGTTATATTTAGGAATATATATGTATACTCATAAACATAGACTCATGCAATAACAATAAAAAAGAGGCCATGAGTTTTTTAAAAAGCAGACATTGGTATATCGGAGAGTTTTTAAGGAAGAAAGACAAAGGAAAAATGTTGTAGTTTTAATTTCGAAAACTAAAACAAGAAAATGCATGGATAGGCCCATAAGACCATTACTATATTATTGATTTGGTTCAAAAAATAAAGATTCATGCATTAAAAATAGCATGGAGCCCAAGAGAACCTGAAGCCAGGGCAATTCCAGGTCATCAGACCCCAGCAAAAGAGCTGATATATGAAAATAAAATGGAATTATTCCAAATGAGATATTGTGTAGAAATTAATTTTGAATTAGTCTTCAATTGATGATCTAAAAAAGAATAAGCAATGTGCTGAGTTTTTTGAAGTTTTATATATATATATATATATATATGTATACATATTTACTTAATTTTATTTTGAGGATTATAATGTAATTAATTTTTCTCCATTTCCTTTCCTCTCTCCAAAACCTCCAAATATGCCTACCTGCTCTACTTCAAATTCATGATTTCTTTTTGCACTAATTGTTTTTTGATTCACATATTACTAAATATAAACTGCTCAGTTCATATAATGTTACGTGTTTGTATATTTTCAGGACTGAGTATTTGACACTGGACAAGAGATAGACTTCTTAACATACCAAACAATGTGATGGGATTAACAAAAGGAAGACACAAGTGAATGCCAATATATTTGGACATTAAACCACACATGTTCAAGATGTTATAAATCAACACTATAAACATGTACATATATATCCAAATTTTTAAATATTTTAAAGTAAATGAAAGTGAAAACAAAAATTAAATAATATATGGGATTCAGGAAAATTATTGCTTATGAGGGAACTTTTGTCAGGGAATGCTCTGATGAAAAACCTAAAATCAACATCCTAAACTTCTTAATTAGCAGATCAGTAAAGGAAGAGCAAATTAATTCCAAATTAAGAAGAAAATAATTTTTTAACTAGAAGAGAAATCAATGACACTAACTATAAGAAATTAAGAAATCTGCAGAGAAAAACAATACAATGAAAAGCTCTTAAAAATGACTAGTAAACCTTTAATGTAGTGTGTGAGAGAGAGAGAGAGAGAAAGAGAGAGAGCAAATGCTAGCACCAGAAATGAACAGAAATATTATTACAGATAACCTATGGAAAATAAACAGAGAGACCATAACATGATGTTATTTATAATTCTGCATCCACAAATTCAATTTGCCAAGATAAACTCACAAAATGATAAAGAACTTGAGTAGTCCTATTTCTATTAAAGAAAATTAAACCAATAACACCTTTTTAAGACAAGAAACGCCAAGCCTAAATGGGTTCACTGGTGAATTTATTCAAACATTTAAAGAAGAATGTATATCAATTAGCTTTCACATCTTGCAGAGAGTAGATTAAGAGAACACAATTTCCTTCTTCATTCTACAAGGGTAGCTAACATCACCTCAATTCCAAAGTAACAGATATTGTAAGAAAGAGCTACATGTCAACTTAGCTACAATGATCCATAATGAAATACTAACAAATCAATTCTAATAATAAATAAAATTATATATCATGATTAAGAGTGAATTATCTTACTATAGTAACACTGATTCAAGATTTAAAATGATCTAACATAATACATCATATAAGTGTCCTTATTGAGAAAGTATCTTACCTTTCACAATGAATAGCATGAAGAATGAAGCGTACAATTTCAACATTCATTTCAAGGAAACTGAGCTGTGAGGTAGTCCCTATGGTAGCAAGATAAATTAGGTCTCCATAGTGTCAATGTTTGTAATGGGGTCACATCTCTGGCCTTCCATACCACAAAGTGGGCATCTGGGGAGGGGAGGGTCAAGGCAAAGACCTGGATGAGGTACTGAGCCATCTCTGGAACCTTGATATATCTATTCCCAACGTAAGTTGTTCCTTACAGTCTGACCAACATTCCTACAGTGGGCTGACCTCTTTCAGCACCAGATGACCAGTTATGTCCATGCTTCAGTCTATCCTAACTAAATCATACTTTGTATCACCTATCTAGAGCAAGCACAGTGTGACAAGGCTAAAAAAGTAAAATTACAGACAAGCAACATCTGCCTACCCTAATATAAGAGATAGATAGGGCCTCTTCAAAAACCTCAAGAGATCTGCAGAATATGGCATTCAAAGATGTTTTCTTAACTTTAGATTTTTTTATATTGAGACATATCAACCCCTGACAGCACCCCCTATTCTACTCCAAGTAGAAGATGAGCATTGAAGAATCTCCAGTGGGAGATGATTGAATTAGTCGCAAGCCTATCTCTTGGTAGGAAAAGCCCCTTGCTCCAACTGTAGACAGAATGCTGTCCAAAAAGGACAAAACCTGGAAGCAGGTAAGTCGACAGCCCAGCTCTGCCAAGACAGGGTAGGCAAGTTCTTCATAACCCCTGCTCTACAATCAATGTCTGTCAGAGAAACAGGGCCAAATGACTGAAGATCGATGCTGTAATGTATGGAGAGAAAAATGGGAACTGTCCAGGCAGCCACTGGTATGTCATTTCTTAGTTTTGGAAGCTACAGGCCCTGTACGTCCTATAAAATCAGATATATTTATCCCTCTCAGGTCTCTGAGGTGGTTGAAGAATAGATAGCTAGAGTCTTATAATTAAATTTTG
This sequence comes from Lophiomys imhausi, assembly GCA_907164525.1. Taxonomy (NCBI): domain Eukaryota; kingdom Metazoa; phylum Chordata; class Mammalia; order Rodentia; family Muridae; genus Lophiomys; species Lophiomys imhausi. The sequence goes on from CAJQZJ010010411.1 coordinate 6,472,977, forward strand.
AGTTGTTTAGGAGTCAAGAGAGTGTTATAGATCTAAAAAGATGCTTTTAAAATTGTGGTGCAAGTTAGTATGAATGTTGAGTTAGATATAGAACTTTAAACTCATGGAGTTGTTTAGATAGTAGAATGTTAAAGTCAGGTGCCAAGTACATATGGACTGGACATTGGGAATGTACGCTAAGCCATATAACCCTCATAACTGTGGCCTAATTACCTCTGTTGTTTTGTATTGTATTTATTATTATAAGAGAAAGAGCCATTTGTTGGACTGAAAGGAGAAACTGTACGGGGAAATAAGATATACCTTAAACTTTAAAAAAAAAAGGGAAGAGGATGGGGGGTTGAGGGTGGGAGGGTGGGACTGAAGGGGGGAATATGGAGGGGACTGCGATTGAGATGTAACTTGAAGAAATAAAAAATAAAGGAAAAAAAAAAGAAAACTAAAGCAAACAACAAAAAGTAAAATTACATTATCATGCCAGAAAAAAAAGATTGATGACACCGACCACCCACTTATGAATTATACAAATCTAAAAATAGGAATAGAGTAAGGACTCAGCTGGATAGAACACATCTAACAATACCAACAGCTAACATCATTTTATCAGTGAGAGAAATTAGAGCCATTTCTGTAAGACCAGTCGTAAGCCAAAGTTGTCTGCTCAGCCATTTTGACAATGTGAGAAATACACACTTCTCAATGGAGATAGAAGATATTTTATTTTGAGTGACCATAGACTGGGATTATAGGTTTAGATTACCCTTTTTTCCTAGAAAGGGGAACCCTCCTCCATTGCTGGTGGGAGTGCAGGCTTGTGCAACCACTATGGAGGTCAGTCTGGCGATATCTTAGAAAACTTGGAATAGATCTGCCTCAGGACCCAGCCATACCACTTCTGGGTGTATATCCAAAAATTCCTCACCAAATCACAAGAAAGTTTCCTCATCTATGTTCATAGCAGCCTTATTTGTAATAGCTAGAAACTGGAAACAATCCAGATGTCCCTCAACTGAAGAATGGATTAAAAAATTGTGGTACATCTACACAATGGAATACTACTCAGCTATCAGAAACAATGAAATTATGCAATTTGCAGCCAAATGGATGGAACTAGAAAAGCTCATCCTGAGTGAGCTAACCCAGGCTCAGAAGGTTGCATATGGCATCTATTCACTTATACTAGGATTTTAGCTATATACTACAGGATATCTATACTACAACCAACGCACCAAAGGGAACATGGACATAGACTTTTTATTTTTTGTTTGTTTGTTTTTTTTTTAGTTTTCTCTCCCTGGCAATGAGACACTTTGTCCTAGTGGTGCTGTCTTGTAGGCCCCCAGTGTATGAGGAGGCTCTTGGCCCTCACATGACTTCTGAACCGGGGTGAGGGACTGTTATGTAGGGACACTCCACTCCAGAGGAGTGGGATGGAAGGGTTAGGGGGTAGAGGTTGGGAGGGCGGGGCTGGTAAGGGGGGAAAGAGGACACTATGTTGGAGATGTAACCTGAAGCAACAAATAAATAAATTTATTGATTAAAAAAAAGATTGCCCTATATTCCATGTTCCAACCCTATAACAGCCCATGAAGTTTCTACAACAGCAGATTAAATAGTCATAGATTGAGAACCTTTACAAACACACTACTAGGTATATCAGGATGGCAAGTCATAGCAAAGAAGAAAGAAATTGCTGTAGGTAACAGACATTATCTGATGGAATTCTTAGCTCTAGAGTTGGCGAAAACTAGAAGCTCTGTTTATACATTCCAAAAGATTTGCCTTAGTTGTCAAAGGATGTTGGGCATTATACATAATGGTTAATAAATGACTATTAAAGATAGACCAAGATAATTTGAATTAAGTTCTGAACATGTAGCATTCCAAACCCTCAATAATCAGTTAATCAGTTTTGTGGGTACAGCTACTTCTCAGGACCTTTAGTTAGAAAGATGAACCACAGTCATTGATCTGAGTGTTCAATATGTTTAGATATCAGTTCCTTCTAACCTGGTCTACTCAATACTCCCAACTTTCTAAATGTTGTTTTGTGAATATTGACAAATTAATTCTAAAACGTCTATCAAGAGGCAAAATATCCAGAAAAGGCAATACGGTATTTAAAAGAAAATAACAGAATTTGGAGATTAACACATTCTGAGTTCAGTATTTATCATAACACTACATTGATCAAGACAGTGCCGTACTCATGAAAGAATGCATGGGAAAATCAATGGAGCAGAGGTGGGAACTTAAATATTAGCATTTGATTTTGATAAAGGACTAGAGAATATATAATGAAAAGAACAGTCATTTTTGGCACATGGCGATAGAACAACTGGGTGTCCAGAGGTAACAGCTCCAAAAATCTAGAAAATGGCAACACTAAGTGCTGATAAGGATGTGGGATAGTAGAAATCAACATTTATTGCTCAGGAGATTTCAAAGTAGTGCAGCCACTTGGAAGACAATGTGATAGTTTCTTGCAAAGGTACATGGGCCTTTACCATATAACCCAATAGTAATCCTCTCCAGTATTTACTAAAATAGTTGAAATCTTATGTCCATATTCAACCTGCACAATGGATATTTATAACAATTTTATTCATAATTGTCCAAACCCTAAATTTGTGAAGAACTCCTTCAGTGTAGTGAATAGGTAAAACAACTATGTTTTCCACAGACAATGAAATGATATTCAACATTAAGAAATCAGCTAGGTCATGAAAAGAAGAAAAAAATAAATATGTAGTAGTAAGTTAAAGAAGACAATTTAAAAATTTAAAAATTGCACCTGCAGTGTGATTTGATTGATACAGAGTTCTTCAAGAAATGAAACCAAACATAGTTTCCATCAGTTAGGAAGGTGACAGGGGCAATACATGAGGCACAGAGAAATGCCAAGCCAAGGAAATGATTCTCTGTGACACTGGAATGACAGGTTCATGTTACCACTCATTTTCTTAGGCCAGAGACTGCAGATCAAAAGTGAGCGCAATGAAAAATATGAACTTTGAATGATAATAATGTTCAATATAGGTACACAGACTGCAACAAATCTTACATTCTGGCCTAGAATGTTATAGGGAGAATATTATGCATTTGAGAGTGGAGGAGTACACTTTAAGCTCAATTTTTCTCTGAACCTAAAACTACTTCAAAAAATGAAGTATGTTTTTTGATGGGAAGGAATTATTAACTCCTGCAAGAAATGTTATATAAGAAAGAAATTGCTCTCATAATTCACAACTCAGCTCAGCCATAAAAATATTTATATGGTCATAAATTTTATGCTATTGATTTAATCAAATTAGAGTGAAAATTATGCAGAATTGTCAAAAATGGAGAATTCCATGGCCTAAGCATTTTCATTCACACCTACCAGGGGCATATATAGATAAATAGTTTAATGATGATACATTGCAATTATGGCATAATATGGAAAAAATGAAAATAAATACCTTAAGAAATCATTCCAAACAAATGGATATGATTTTTTTTACAATAGAATGCTTGGATATGGCAGAAACTATGGGCAAATAGTGCCATTTGGTTATTAATTTATGGAAACTATGATTTTTTTAAGCTATATGTTAATAATAGGCAATAAAATAGGTAATGCAGAAAACAAAGATGTGAAATGTAGTGCCTGTCATCCATGTGTTCTGAATCTAACAATCCTCAACAATCAGATGTTAGCATTATAGGTTGAACTGTGCCCCTTCTAAATTCATATATTGAACTCTCAGCTCCCAGTACCAGAAAACACAAGTTTATTTGGAAATACAGGAATTATATGTAACCAGTTCAGACTGTTTTAGTCCGTATAATTTTTAAGTAAGCATGAATGAATTGCTTGTACAGAAGGACTATTTGAACACACCCCATAAGGTGGATGTTCTCAGAAATTAGAAGAGAGATCGTGGTCACATTTTTTTTTTTTGGACCCAAAGAGTTCCAAATATTACCAGCATGTCATCAGGGGCTTGGGCAAATAGTATCTCTTTCTTGTTCGGAAGATACCATACTGACTGTGCCTTGAGAGCAGACTTTGAGCCTCTGAAGCAATGAGACCACAGACTTCTCAGTTTCTGAAGCCAGGAAGTTTATGCTACGTTGCTACAGGAGTCCTCAAGAAATAGTACAGGCAGTATACTAGAAAGGAGAACTAGGCTAGCAAGATGATTCAGTTGATGAAGTGTTTGCCTTGCAAGCATGAGAATTCGTGCTTGATTCCCCAGAATCCACACAGAAAGGGGAGGCAGACTCTCTAGCCAATCTGCCTAACCTAACCCCCTATCTCAGGTAAAACACTTTAAACTTAGGGAGAAATCAAAGGTATCATCTAATATACTGCACTTATATTAAACATCTGTAAAAGGTTGTCTCTTAACAGGTTGGTACTAGGAAAGAAGGGGTTAACTTCCACCAGCAAGATAGCACAGCAGATAGGGTGCAAGTTTCCAAGAATGAATGGGTTTGATCCTCGGAAATCGCTTGTTGGAAGGAGAGAACTGGCTCCTCCAAGTTGTCCTTTTACCACCTCATATGTACTCCCACACACATGTGTGCGCACGCACACATAAGCAAATACATAAATATAAACAAAAGTTTCTAGAACAGTGTCTTTCTTATGGACGGAGCTCCTTTAGCTTCCCATATTGCAGATTTGTCACAGCTGACTCAGTGAACTAATGAAATATTCATGCTCTGGCTTCCTAGATATGTTCTTTTATTGGATCCTTTACCTCTTATATTTTAGCTATGTTTTAATGGTGTATAGGTGATCATGACAAATCTCTCCTCACCTCCTTTTATATCAGTATTTAGAATATAAAGAGCTAATAAATTAATGCTCTTACCACAGAAACTCTAGTGCACATAAACTTTGCATCCGTTAATGCCTTAATGTAGTTCTTTCTCAAGCCGTGGAGACCAATTGCACTTGTATGCTGAGAGTGGCCAATGGAGAAGGAGTTTCACTACAGAAATCATGACAGCCCCACGCTTACTGAGATGAGATAGCCAACAACCAGATTCTCAACATCACAGCCTGGGCCATAGTTGCTGTTTGAAAATAATGACTGCCCCCAACTAATGCATGTATAATTGTTTTCCAACTTGTTTAGTTTTGTATGAAAAATGACTTTTCCCAACAGATGAGGAGCAGCAATGTAAATGGTCAATATTTCAGTTTTGTAAAATCCTTTTTCCCATTCTTTCAGATGGAGCCTTATGTCTGGAAATGATTTCCTGTGTGAGAAGGAGGATTGCTGAGATCCTGAGCTAACTGCATTAGAAATCACTAGTTATTAGGAGACGAGACTGTGTTATTTCTGAACTGTATAAACCTGGCTTCACTCATGTCTTGATCTTGTTCTAATTGCCTTTTAAGCCATTTTCTTTTTTCCCCCTTGTCCCTGGTGATTCATCTACTTTTCTTTAGTAACAAAATATTAAATGAGGAATACTGAGAGAGAACAGAAAACATTATTCTTTCTTATATAACTGACCTACCCATTGTTCCGGTTCTGGTTCTGCTGCAACCAGATCAAAGACATAACAGATTTTCTGTTTCTTTTAAATAAGAACTCATCAGAAGTCATTGTCATTCCCTAAATAGTCTCTTTCAAAAATGGAAGTAGCTGTTCAGGACTGGTGGTGCACGCCTTTAATCTCAGCCTTTGGAGGAAGCAACAGGTGGATATCCATAAGTTCTAAGCCAGGTTTGGTCTGTACATCCAGCTCCAGACAGCCAGAGTGAGAAGATGTCTCAAAACAAAATGAAAGTGGCTTTCTAGCACTGTAATAAGATATTCAAGTTTCACTCAAAGTTAACCTAGCCCATAGGAAAGGCCCTATGTGTATGGGCTGTGTTTGCCTTCTGTCTTTCTTAACCAGACATTTCCTAATTCACAATTATTGTTCCCATTCCTCCAGGCCCAGAACAGCAAAAGAGAAGAGTTAAGGGAAAAGGGAAACTACATAGACACCAATAAGACTTTTGGAGGATTATCAAACTGATTTGTGCATGGTAACATTTTAGCTATTTTAGAAACACTATCTTTCATTAATTCCCTCCGCAGTAGGCACATGACTGTTGGTTTACATACTCTACTTTTAAGTATTACTTTTCTTTCTTCAAAACCAGGGACTATGAGGCAATATAGATTCAGCTGTTACTGCTCTGCTTGCAAAAACTTCCATCCTTGGAATGCATTAGGAAACAGGCACAGTTAATTCTCCCAAGACAGACCACAAATTGTTCTTTATTTTGGACCATCCTCTGCAGCAAGATCCTCACCTTCCAAAAGACATCATCACTACTTGGTTGACCATGTCCCCGTTGGCTTTGGCTGCGGGCTTTGCTTTGAAGCTCATTAAGCCTGAGTCAATAGCCAGCTCTGTGGCTCCAAGTTTCCAAGGAATTCTTGAAGCTTGGGAAGAAGAGAAAGCCTGTTTCTCTTGTTGCCACCTGGAAGATGTTGAAGTAATCCAGTTCCCACATTGGTCATCTCCTTGACTTCCTGAGAAATGGAACATACTTGAGGCATAGGAATGGGCACACAAATAGCTTCATTCTGCCTGTGTGTACCATTGACATCTTTCTGTCAGTGGTATGATCAATCAAATACACTGTGTACCACCCAATTCATCTAAAGAGCTGTGAATTTATTATCTCCATCTTGTAAAAAAAAATTGCTGATATTTTCTAAGAAATGTTATGAACAAACTCAAAGTAGAAGTTGACAAGATTGAAGATGAGGATTTGCCAATTCAGTTCCCCTTCTATATGCAAAGACTACGCATCTTTGTTCAGTTACCTTCCTTTTAATATAAAGGATGTGAGCCTCTTAGGATTTTGGTATCTTCAGGGTCCTGGAACCAATTCCATGTGTACAGACAGGACTAACTTTTAGTAGAAAGGGAACACTAAGTAATAGTGTGTTGTACTATGAAAAGTTCTTTAAAATCCTACCATTAAGGTAAATGTAGTCAAATTGAAATTCAGTTTGTAGAAGTAAAATATGTGAAAAAAAAAAGTATTTGGAGAGAGAAAAAAAGTTAATCACATTCAGAATCTCACCCATTGTTATGGTTAAAATCATTAATCTCATGAAGTTTTCATGTCCCAAAAAGAACACTTCAATACTACAGTCCATGTAAATCATTGGTAATATTTCTAAAAAAATAATAATAATAATTTAATGGATAGTACTATGGTCAGTCAAACCTTCAAAAATGTAATCTGTATGCACATGATTACTTTAGTTGTTTCTTTAAGTACCCATAACATACACTAGGAGACAGGGAGAGTCGTACATATTCAAACAGGAAACAGAAATAAGTGCATCCTCAATAAACTGACATTTCTAGTTCTTCTCATCCTTACAAATTTCCTTCATGCAGGAAACAGACCTTATCCTGACATTTAATATCTCAATGCATCGATCTTGGTGGATGGAGAATGGACCAGGATGCATGGTGACGTCTGTGACACCCGCCCCAGAGTGGGCTCCAGAAGACCATCGGTACATCACTGTCTCAGGGTGTTTTCTGGAGTACCAATACATAGAAGTGGCCCATAGCTCCCTGCAGATTGTCCTCGCAGTAAGTGCTGACAGTTACCCTTTTCTTCTAGAGCTTCTGGAATTGTTTATTTCGGGGCAAACTTGGTGTGTACATGAACTCTGTGTTCAACGTGTATGGGGATTTTTTTGTTGTTGTTGTTTTGGTTTTGGTTTTTGGATTTTCTGATTAATGGCAATTATAACAGGAATTTGCTGTATTAAACCAAGTCTTTCCAAAACAGTGTACTGCTTTTCATCAGCAATTATCAAAGAGCCTTTGATACTATCCAGCCCATAAACATTTCATTATTTCATTTGACCTTTCTGAAGATTCTAAAGGGACCACTGGAAAGGTTTTCACTTCTCACATTCTTTCTACCTAAGAAGAAAGATTTCAATATAGTTTTTTCACAATATTTCTTTTGGCTGAACTGTTAGCACAAACTTTTTCTTCTGTTTGCCTGACATCTTCTTCATTCTTCCCAGATTTCACTTCACATTCTTCCTAGGTCTGTCACTTTTTCTCTCTCCCTTTCTACAATAATTCATGTTATTATTATTATTATACATAACATATATAATATATAATAATTATATATAAATTATTATTATTAGAATAATAATAATTTCTATAGAGTCTACCTCTAGACTTTAGTGCCCCCACATTTTATATTATGATAAAAAGGAACCCTCCTTTTATCAAGAGGCAGTGAAGCTACAAATGTCAAAATAGTATCACATTATCACCATAGTACACAGTTCTTGGTGTTTGGTCCTGTTGGTTAATAGAGAAAGAGAGAGATCTGGAATTCTGTGCTTGAGGATGACACAAGAGAAATAGAGACAGATTCTTGAGGATGCAAACCCAGTGCAGGTAGAAAACACTGGAGGAAGTGGTGAGAATATATTTTATGCAATTTGGGCATAATCTTTGGTTCTCACTCTCATCCTGTATTCAGCAAAGTCAGCTAAACTCCTATTCTTGTTTGCATCAGTCTTTGGAGTTGGTCTCTAAGGAAGTCTGGCTCAAATCTGCTTCCACAAATGGCTGCTCTCCCAGTTATTGCTCCTGATTAATTCCAAATCTCTCCCGTTTTTACTCTGCCATGGCTGTCTTTCACAGATTCCTGAAACCCCAAATGCTTGTTACCCCATTGTTAAATTTTCTGCCAATCAACTCCTGGCTGATTTTGGAAGTAGCATTTACAAAGCCCAAATTTGCATTACACCCATAGATATCTCCCATCTACAGCCAAAGGAAGACAAGTATAATACCCCTATAATTGAGAAGAGGGGCTATTAATCACACAGCCTCCAGCCGAGCAGAGAGAACAGGCAGAAAACCCTAATGATGAGCCAGGTGTCAGTCTTCCAGCTTCCTCCTCCTCTGTTTAATTCAAAAGGCACACAGGTGTGTGCAGTTTTAATAAAAAAAAGTGTTTTTCAAATCCTCACGTTTTCAAAACACATTAACTATGTATGGCAAGAGCAAGGAGACCAACTGGGAAATGGTGTTTCATATAACAAACAGATTCATACCAATTCTTAGGCAGTGTGTTACCAATACTGCAAAGATTAGAAAGCAGGCTCACATGACTCCACACTTGTGACTATGTAACCATCCTTCAAGGCAGCAGAACAGGTTAAAAGCCTTTATTCACATATGTAGCTGTTTTAAAGAGAGTGGCTATATTCTAATAGCAAGGAAGAGAAACAACCTTCAACATGAATGCTGTTACCAACTGCTAAGTAACGGATTCCTCAAATCCGTAACTCCACAGTCCGTCTGGGCAAAGGATCCTGATTGATTAGTTTGTATCCCATGGGGAAGAGGAGCTGGTGTCTATAACCCTCACATTCATTATGTACCAATTAGCTTTGCTCCTGTAAGTAATACCATGACTAGAAAATATGGCATGCACAAATGTTATTTTAAGAGAAGAGATTTATTGTAATAGCATAAGCAACTGTATTTATTGAAGTTATGTTAGAATTCAAAAATATATTCATTGCAGAACACAGTCAGTTAATCACTTATTTCTGTAGCCACATCCAGAGAATCAATCAATATTTCTAAATTTAATATGAACCTCACCAACCAAAATTGCTAGCCTTTGTTTTCCTTTATTTGCTTTACATCCGACATACTTCCAAATCCATGGCGACCTGATGATTATTCTTTTAGGAGACTAACAGAAGATATTGGAAAAAATGTAAATAAGCTGAGAATGTCCCACTGTCATTATTAGAGGTGGCTTAGAAACCATACACACATTATCAGGGATTCATAAAGACTTTAGGAAAAGGCCTCATAATGATATATGGCTCTCAACTAAAATAAAAAACAGTTCTCAAATCATCCACTGTTCAATCACATATCTTGCTTGTTCCTAGAAGTCTGTGCTTTGCAGTGTGTACATGAAATCATTAATCAGCAGATTATAGTTAAGTAAAAAGTGAAATGTTTTTTTCAAATCAATGAGTCACAGATATTCCAGTTATTGCAGATTAATAATTTGTATTTAACATTTATTGTACTCATGTATGCCCAGAAGCATCATTGATGAGGGAAGTTTGCAATTTTGGAACACTTCTTCCAAGATTGTTAGCATGCTGGAGTCCATTCTGAGAGCTGGCTCTTTGCTAATGTGGTACACACAGGTGAACGGGCTTAACATTGTAAATGCTGTTCCTCACGTCTCCTTTAATCTGGAAACACTAGTTTACATTGATTGGATTGCTCAAGATTTGGGTCCTTAATGTTCATGCCACTAAGATATTTCTACGAAGTGTGTACCAAATGTCATGAGACTGTCTGGCTTGAAAAGGGTAACTAGGGAAATGGAATGAGTTCTTCTTGTCTGCTGCTATATTCAGAAGCCAACTGGTTGTCATGGGGATATCCAGTTTTATACTTATTTAAGAGGAAAAATAAGACATACTTTTCCTTTTCTTTTTCTTTTTTTAAAATTTATTTTAAAACAGGGTCTATCTCTGTAGCCCACGAGGGTCTCAGACTAATAGGCCATCCACCTGCTCAGCTTTCCAGCCGCTAGGATTACAGATGTAAACCATAGCATCTACCCAAATAGATTTACTGATACAAGAAGTAAATTTGATTTGTCTGATATGTTTCAGACAAATACATATCCATTTATATTATGGTTTTTATTTTATGAGTTTTATAAATGAAACTAAGCATGTCTGTAGCTCTATAGTTTGTTACAAATAACTCAAAGCTGCGACATTTTAAATTAGCAAAACATTATGTTATCTAAAACGTCACAAAGGAAAAGTCAATAAACTTTCAACGTTTTATAAGCATTTTAATTCAATCAGGGGTGGTACCTTTAAGAGATTCTGGGGTATGATTAATAGTTGTTCATTAGATCTTTGTCATGTTTTTGATACACTTCCCAGAAATTGTTGCAAATTGAGCAATTTCCAGTTCTTTGCTTTCATTAAAGTAGAAGGAAAATCTAATAGATTTGCCAGTTGGCAGGTTATTTAAAATGATTTTTGTGATAGAGAATGTGTAATTGTGGCATGCAGTTTAGAATAAGTTACATAAATTGGGTAACATCAATATACAAAATATACGCACTACTTTGATATTTAAGATTTTTCAGTGCTCACAAGTAAACAATATACTAAAATATGAGTCATGTTGAGCTGTCTCATTCGAGTACTAATAGCAAGTGTATTTCAAATAAAAATTTAACTTGTACTTGGTAACTTCAATTCATGTTTATTATAGACTGCATTGTTTTGGATCAGTTGTATAAAATTATAACTATGACTATAACTCAAGTGCAACCACATTTTAGCATCTAATACTTATAAACTCAAAGAAAAAAATCAAATTTAAATTTATGCATGTTAATATAGTATGTAAAACAAATTATAAATATGTATATTAATTCAATGCAAAATAGTATGAGATAATGGGCAAAGGAAAATCAAATAAATAAACATATTTCATTAGGACAAAACTCTGTGAAGTAGTGAAGTAGAGCTATGAGCTCAAAAAGAAAATTAACTCTATAAAACCTGTGGTCCTTAAAAAAGAGACTGAGTTTTGCTTCTCATTTTTCACACAATATATTTTCATCATATTCTTCCCACTCCTCCAAATCATCCTAGATCTGTCTGCCTACTCACCCAACTTCATTTTCTTTCTTACTCTATTCATTTTTTAAAAGGACACATGTACACACACACACACACACACACACACACACACACACACACACATACACACGTGCATGTGCAAAAAAAAAGAAAAAAAGAAAGAAAGAAAAGGAAAAACGGAGTCCATTTTGTGGTCCCTTCTGTGTTGATCAACTGCCCCTGAGCATGAGGCCTGCCTTTGAGTGTGGTGGGTATACCTGGAGTCACTCTACTGAAGAAAACTAAGTTTTCCTCTCTCAGCAGCTATAGACTGCAAGTAGATTTTTGGCTAGGGGTGCGATTTTGTACATAGTTTCCCTTCCATGCTGGGATTTTTGTCTGACAAACTCGTGCAGGGCTTGTGTCACGAGTGAGTTCGTAACTGCATCAGCTTAATTTGTCTGGAAAACACTGTTTCCTTGGAGCTATCCAGCACCTCTGCTTCTTACAACCTTTTCTTTAGCAATAGATTGTGGAGGATAACCAATAGCATCAGCAATAACTTATACTGTTTGGTGTATGGATTCTAGGAGATCCTTTAGGGCAACAACTATAAATGATTTAATGCATCCCTCGTACTGGAGGTTTTATTTAGTAGCATATGGTGTGTCTAATTTGGGGATTTTCTTCTCTGTTATATGGTAACTCCATCTAAAATATATATGAAGCTTCTACAGGAGTAGGTTTAAATGTGGCTTTTCTTTCTTTCCTCAACATTTATTTATTTACTCAAGTTACTTCTCAATCACAGCCCCCTCCCTCCTCTCCTCCTTTCTCCCCTCATGGTCTCACCCTCCCACTCTCTTCACCGTCTCCCTGCTATCCTTCTCCTAGAGTGAGGGGAGCTCCCACATATCAATCCCCTCAGTTCATCAGTCACATTAGGGCCCCTCTTGCTCTGGGGCCCGATATGGCAGCCCTGCTAGGGTAAGGTGTCCCACTAACAGACAACAGAGTCCATAACATAGATGGCCTCACACACACACGCACACGCACACGCACACGCACACGCACGCACGCACGCACGCACACACACGCACACACACACTTGCTAAGGGATCTGTAGGAAGATCAAGCTGCCTATCATCTACATAGGGTCTTTAGTGTTGCTTATTTTGTCCTCCTATTTTCTCCTCTGTCTTGCTTTCCCGTTCCGCTTCCCATTTAATTTTCCAATTCTCCTCTAGTTTCTCCTTTACCCTTTTATACCGCTCTATTCCGTTTACCCTTCCTTGGAAAATCCCCTCCTCCTGCCTGGCCCTTCAGTGACCACCTAACATCTAACATCTGTGGATAATGTGATTGACCCACACATAACTAAAACTTAAAAACTAATATTCATCTTTTGGGGTCTGGGTTATCTCACTTGGGATCATTGTTTCTAGCTACATCCTACAAATTTCATAGTTTCATTATTCTTAACAGCTGGATAATACTCCTTCATAAAATTATACCACAATTTCATTACCCATTCATCAGCTGATAGACATCTAAGCTGTTTCTGCTTTCAATCTTTTATGAATACGGCAGCAATGGACACAAATAAGCAAGTGTCCCTGTAATAAGAGGTAAAGTCATTTGGGTAAATGCTCAAGAGTGGTGTATTTGGATCTTGTTGTCCATCTATTTTCAGCTTTTTAAAGAAGTCCCATGTATACTTCCATAATGGCTTTACAATTTTTCACTTAATGAGTAAGTAATCCCCTTCTCCAACCAGTTGTTTTTATTACTCCTGGTCATTCTGATTAGGGTAAAATTAAATCTCAAATAAGTTTGAATTTGCAAATGGTTTAAGGATATTAAACATTTCTTTTCTTTTTTTTTTTTTTTTTGGTTTTTTTCGAGACAGGGTTTCTCTGTGTAGCCCTGGCTGTCCTGGACTCACTTTTGTAGACCAGGCTGGCCTCGAACTCACAAAGATCCACCTGCCTCTGCCTCCCGAGTGCTGGGATTAAAGGCGTGCGCCACCACCGCCCGGCGATATTAAACATTTCTAAATGTTTCTCACTCATTTGTGTTTCACACTTTGAGAACTCTGTTGAATTCTGTTCCACATTTTTAATTGGGTTGTTTGTATTCTTCATGTTCAAGGGTTTTGCTTTTTGTGAATTTTTTCATGTCTGTTTATTATTTAATCTTCCATATATTTTAGGTAACTAACCCTCTGTCCTGTGTTTAATTGGTAAAGAGTTTTTTTTTTTTCATTCTGTGGGCTGTCTCATTCCTAGAATGGTGGTGTCCTTTGCTTTACAGAAGCTTTTACATTTCTAGAGGTCCTATTTATTAATTGCTGGTCTTACAGTTTTTACTGTCAGAAAGTCCTTTCCTGTGGCAATGAATTCAAACGTGTTCCCTACTTTATCTTTTATAAATTCAGGGTATCTTGTCTTATGTTAAGGTCCTTGCTTTATTTGGATTGAGTTTTGTGTAAGGTGTGAGATATGAGCCTATTTTCAATCTTCTATATGTATCTTTTCATTTTGACAAGCACCATTTGTAGAAGATTCAATCTTTCCTCCAGTGTATATTCTGGGCAACAGTTTCAAAAACCAGGCATCTATAGGTGTGTACAATTATATTTGGGTCTTCAAAACTATTTCATTGATAAATGTGTCTCATTATGCCAATACCCAGTATCTAAAGTATTGGAATTATATTTGGAATTATACCTGGGTCTTCAGATCTATTTCATTGATAAATGTATCTTTTTTATGTTAATACCAAGCTGTTTTTATTAGTATAGTTTTGTTAATAAACTTAAAATCTGGGATAGGATTATACCCAGCAGTTTATTTGTTATTCCAAATTGTTTTGACTATCCTGGTTTTTGTTGTTGTTGTTTTGTCTTCTGTGTGTGTGTCTGTGTGTTTCTTTATGAAGTTTAAGATCATGTTTTCAAATTCCGTGAAGAAGTGTGTTGGAACTTTGGTGGAGTCTGCAGTGAATCTATAGCTTGCATTTAGTAAGATGCAAAATATTAATCCTACTGATCAATTAACACGTGAGATCTTTTCAAATTTTAATGTCTTCTTCAATTTCCTTATTGTCTTACAGTCTTTTAGCGTACACATTTGCTTGCTATATTAGAGTTATTCCAAGATATTTTTTGTAGATGCTATGAAAGGTATGGTTTCCTTGATTTCTTTCTCTCTGTGTCATTTACAACCAGGGTGGCTACTGTTTTTGTGTGTGATGTTAGTTTTTTGTCCTGCTACTTTGCTGAAATTATTAATCAGCTGTTGAGCTTTTCTAGGAGAGTGTCTAAGGTTTTATGTATAAAATCATATCATCTGCAAGTAATGATACCTTGACTTTTCTCTGTTTGTATCCCTTTATTCTCCTTCAGTTGTCTGACTACTCTAGCTAAGACTTTAAGTGTTATATTGAACAGATACAGAGAGAAGACATACTTGCCTTGTTCCTGATTTTTTTTATGGGTCAAGATATGATTTAATAAGGTCTTATTTAGTCTTGACAGCATCAGGATTTACATACCACATCCTTCCACTCAGAGCCAGCCTTCTCAGCTCTAGTCATCTGCCCTACAATAGTTCCTTTGTTGCAAAAGTAAAGCTTTTGATACTTACTTTTTCCAGAATCTAGCCTCTCAGTTTCTCTATTTTAGTAAATAAGCTGGAAGGCCGGGGCCTCTGTTGCTTCCCTCGTCCCTCACTTCCAATTCACTGGCAGCCTTGTTGATTCTGTTGCCCAAAAACATCTGCCATCTATAGCCTGTCCATGTTCCTACACACCAGCGGCCAAGCCACTGCTGATGTCTATCTACCTCAAGTCCCTTAGTAGGCTCCTCACAAAGCTTCCTGTTTCCCCAAGGGGCCCACTAGGCAGCCCTTCTCTAAAGTAGTGTCCGATGATGACTTTCTGCTGCCTTAGAGATAAATCCAAACTCCTCACTATGGCCTGGAGCCTCCTGTGGAATTCAGTCCCTGCCTAACATGCCAACATGGTGTCTCCTTAGCATATATTCTTGTCAAATGGCCTCTAATAACCTACAGAGCCAGGCTGTCTCCCAGTTCACCACGCCTTGTTCCTGATTTTAATGGAAATGCTTTGAAATAATTTCTCTTCCTTTAGAATGATGTTGGTCATGGGCTTGTTGCAGGTTGCTTTCATTATATTAGGATATATCTCTTCTGTTCCTGCTTTCACCAGGACTTTAACATGAAGAGAGGTTACATTTTGTCAAAGACCTTCTTTTGCATCTCATGAGATGATCATGTGATTTCTGTTTTTTAATCTGTTTATAGGGTGGATTACATTATTGATTTATGTATGTAGAACACTCCCTGGATCTCTGAGATAACACCAAACTGATCATCAATTATAATCTTTTTTGATACATTCTTAAATTTCGTTTGTAAATATTTTATTAGGAATTTTTGCATCTATGTTCATAAGGTATGTTGGTTTATAATTTTCTTTTTGTTGGGTCTTTGTTTTTGTATCAGAATAATAAATAACTTTAAAAATTGGAAATGTTCCTACAGTTTCTATTTTGCAGAATAACTTGAGGAATATTGGTATTAATTATTTTTGAAGGTCTGTTAGAATTATGAGATGAAGCCATGTGCGCTCAGCATTTTTGGGGGGAGGGGTTAGGTGATTTTTTTTAATTACTGCAGATGTTTCACTAGATCTATTTAAATTGTTTATTTCACATTTATTTAACTTTGATGGACTTTACATATCAAAAAATGCTTTCATTTATGTTAAGTTTTCCAGGTTGGTAGAATACAGATTTTTTTAAAAGTTTGAATGTTTTAATTTGAATTATAATATAACATATTATAATTTAATTGCATCATTATAATTTAATTACATCATTTCTTCTTTCACTTTCTTCCCTCCCAACCCTCCCATTCATACCCCTACACATTTGCTGTCTTGTCTTTTCAAACTTATATCCTGTTTTTTTTAATTTGTGTGTGTGTGTGCATGTACGCATGCATGAGTGTGTGCACATGTGTATTCACAAATATATAGACACAAGCTTCTCAGTCTGTGTAATGTTACTTTTATGCATATATTTTCAGCTGACCATTGCTATTGTGTAGCCAATGGGTGCACACTTTTCTTTTTTTTTTTTTTTTTTTTTTGGTTTTTCGAGACAGGGTTTCTCTGAATATCTCTGGCTGTCCTGGACTTGCTTTGTAGACCAGGCTGGCCTCGAACTCACAAAGATCCGCCTGCCTCTGCCTCCCAAGTGCTGGGATTAAAGGCGTGCGCCACCACCGCCCGGCCAAGGGTGCACACTTTTCTGAGGAAGACTATTTTTCCTAATCTAAGCATTCTGTAATTGCCTGTCATTCTTTGTCTAGGACTGACACCTTATAAGCTTCTCCATTCTATGTTTGAATGTCTTTGGTGTTGTCCTTGCTTAGATATTGTTTAGGCAGCCATGTTAGCAAGACCTTGTGGATGTAACTTCTGATGTTCCAAGAGACATAATCTCACATTAATTTTCCTGTTTCTCTGGCCCTAATAATTATTCCTTTCCCACTACTGCAATGATCCCTAAGCTTTTGATGTAGGAATTGTGTTGTTGATGTGTCATTTAGAACTAGGGATCCACAACTCTGCATTTTGATCAGTGTGGTGTTCTGTGATGGTCTCTGTTGCAAAATAAAATTTCCTTAATGAAGGTTGAGAATTGCCTGTGAGTATAAGGACAAATATTTATAAAGTTGTTAGGGATTATGCTAATTTAGTAAAATGGCACTTGTAGGTTCTCCTCCAAATCCATGACTTCACCAGAACTGGGTACTTGGCTAGCTTTCCAATAGCAAGAATGATTTTCCACTTATATTGAGTAGGATTTAAGTCCAATTAGAGAGCTGTTGGTCACTGCCAAGTTATATGTAACAATACTCCACCCTCAGGGGTTTTACTGTAACAAAGTGTGTTCTTATGCTTGTCTGAACTCCTTAGTGTCTATTGTAATGTCTGTCTTTTTATCTCAAATGCTACTAGCTTGATTTGGCTAATTTGACTACTTGCAATCTTAAGGATTTCTTTCAAAGAGCTACCTTTTCATTTCATTGATTCTTTGTATTATTCTTATTTCTATTTTATTAGTTTCAGACCTAACTATTATTATTTATTCCTATTTGCTCTTTGTGGTATTATTTCTCCTCATTTTTCTAAAACATTCAAATGCATCATTAAGGTATTAGCAGATCTCTCCAGATTATTTTTCCATGTAGACCTTGCTGCTATTAACTTTTCCTTAAATCTGCCTTTATTGTGCCTTATTATATTATACTTTCATTTTCCTTCCATTCCTAAAAGATGGTCATTTCCTTCCTTGAAGGAATTGGATTTCTTCTTGATCCAGTTTTCATTCAATAATAAATTCTTTAGCTTCCATGATTTTATGTCCTTTTTGCTGTTTTTATTGCTGTTGATATTCATCTTTAATTCATGGTGGACAGATTAGATGGAAGGTGTTATTTCAAATTCCCTAAAATTGTTAAGTCTTCTTTTGTGTCTTGGTTTGTGGTCAGTTTTACAGAAAGTTCCATGGACTACTGAGAAGGAAGTGGATTCTTCACTGTTTGAGTGGAATGTTCTCTAGATCCCTATTGGTCCATTTGATTATGATATTATTTAGCTCTAGAGTTTATCTGCTTAGGTTTTGTTTGTATGCCCTACTCATTAGTGAGTTAGAAGTATTGAAGTCACCCACTATCACTATGTTTGGTTAAGAATTTGGTTTTACCTGGAAGCAGGTAAGTCAACAGCCTAGCTCTGCCAAGACAGGGTAGGTAAGTCCTTCATAACCCCTGCTCTACAATCAATGTCTGTCAGAGAAACAGGGCCAAATGGCTGAATATCGATGCTGTAATGCATGGAGAGAAAATGGAAACTGTCCAGGCAGCCACAGGTATGTCATTTCTTAGTTTGGGAAGCTGCAGGCCCTGTACTTCCTATAAAATCAGATATATTTATCCCTCTCAGGTCTCTGAGGTGGTTGAAGAACAGATAGCTAGAGTCTCATAATTAAATTTTGAGTTGTTTAGGAGTCAAGAGAGTGTTATAGATCTAAGAAGATACTTTTAAAATTGTGTTACAAGTTAGTATGAATGTTGAGTTAGATGTAGAACTTTAAACTCATGGAGATGGTTAGATAGTAGAATGTTAAAGTCAGGTGCCAAATACATATGGACTGGACATTGGGAATGTATGCTAAGCCATATAACCCTCATAACTGTGGCCTAATTACCTCTGTTGTACTGTATTGTATTTATTATTATAAGAGAAAGAGCCATTTGTTGGACTGAAAGGGGAAACTGTAGGGGGAAATAAGATATACCTTAAACTTAAAAGAAAAAAAAAGGGGAAGAGGATGGGGGGTTGAGGGTGGGAGGGTGGGACTGGAGGGGGAATAGGGCGGGGACTGCGATTGAGATGTAACTTGAAGAAATGAAAAATAAAGGAAAAAAAAGAATTTGGTTTTAGCTGTAACAGTATTTCCTTCATGAAATTGGTTGTCCTTGTATTTAATGTATACATGTTTAGGACTGTAATACCCTCTTATGTTTTTTTTTTTTTAAATGAGTATGTAGTGTCTTTCCCAGTTATTTTTTGCTTGAAATCTATTTGTCAGATATTAATGTAGCTATGCCTACTTGCTTCTTGTTTCATTTGCTTGAACTACTGTGTCCATCCTCCTTGATAGTGTCCTTGATAATGAAGTGCACTTCTTGGAGGCAGCAGAAAGATGGGTCTTGTTTTCTATCAAATTCAGTCGTCTATGCCCTCCTATTGGGGGAATTGTAACAATATTGATAACTGTAAATTGTTAATTATTGTTGAGCAGTGTCTATTAATTTCTGTTGTTTTATTGTTGCTTTGGACCTCTTTTGGTTCACTCTTCTGGAATTCCTGTGTCCTCTTTGGTATGTGTCACTTTCTCTTCAGACCCAAATGTTCCTGCTAGGATACCTGGGTTCACAGAAAGAAATTGATTATGCTATTTTTTTTTGTCATGAAATGTTTTTTTCTCTCCTTTGAGTGTGATTGATACTTTTACTGGGTATAGTGGTCTAGGCTGGTATCTCCAATCTTTTTAGAGTTTGTACAACATCTATTCAGTCTTTTCTGGCTTTCAATGTCTCCATTTAAATTTTGTGTATTTTCTAATAAGCCTGTCCTTATATATGACTTAGTCTCCCCCGACCTCACCCTACCCTGTCCAGATTTAAATATCCTTTCTTTATTCTGTACATTTATTGTCTTGGTTATTATGTGTCACAGGGAAAGTCTTTTCGGGCCCTGACTACATGGTGTTCCTGCACCTTCATAGGCTTTTCTTTCTTTACATTTGGAGATCTTTGTTCTATGATTTTGTGAAAAGAAATTTATGTATCTTTGAGCTGGGTTTCTTCTCTTTTCTCTACATCTATTATTCATACATTTGATCTTTTCATAGTGTCCTAAATTTTCTGGATGTTTTGTGGCTGGCTTTTTTTAGACTTAGCATTTTGATTGACTGAGCTACCCACTTCTTCTACCTTGTCTTCAAGGCTTGAAATTTTCTCTTCCACTTCATTCAGCTTTGAGGTTTGCTTTTGAGTTTTTTGATTGTCTGAGCTTTTCGTTTTGAGTTTTATTTAAGTTTGGATTTTCTTTTAGCAATTCTATTTCCTATTAAACTTTATTCTCATAGCAAATACTTTTCATTATTTCATTCAATTGTTTATGTTTTCATGGTCTTTTTTTGAGCCATATATTCATGTCTTTTTTAAGGTTCCAGAACATATTCATGAATGTCATTTTGAAGTCCTTATCTTGTGCTTCAGCTAAATTGCTTTTCTGGGAGAAAGTATGAATAGAGGTACTGGTCTCTGGATAAAGCTTACTGTCTTAGTTCACATTTGTGTTTTAGTTATCTGGTCTGGCCATCTGAAACATGAGGTTTGCAGTTTCTTGGTGTGGATAGCTGGTCTCATCTTTTTTAGGTGGCTGTTAAGTTCTTTGATTGCTGCTATCCCAATAGGTCAGATTGTGGACCAGGCAAATAGGGCTTGATTTTCAGCCTTGCAGACCCTCTAGGTTTCATGGTTCATACTCTGACTAGTCTCAGATCCAAAGTCCCGATTAGAACTTAAGATTCAGACTTTATCAGTCCTGCATCAGTTCAGAGGGTGAGGTGGGTGATAGACAAGCAGGAAAGGAACAGGGACAGGCTTTGAAGGTCCCTTAAGTACCATTCGGGTTCAGTTTCCTGAAGCATGGCAGAGGCAGAACTAAGGGTTCCCTGAGTTTGTCCACAGATACCAGAAGGTACCAAAGAAATGGAAATCAACTAGAAGGAGAGGCTGAGGTGTCTACAGTCAAAAGGAAAATAGATATTCTAGAGTGACCTGGGTAGGAGGGCACAGATAGCCTATCTGAGTTCCCCACCAGGTATGATGTCTGTGGGTCCCTGTAAGAGAGCAGGTCTGTAGAAGATGGGGAGTCACAAAAGAAATGAGATGGACTGTGAGGATTGGCTGAGAGCAAAGGAAAAACTAGGGGGACCATGGATTTACAACATGAAGGACTACTGAAATTCAGGGGATATATGTAGGCTAAGAGGGATGGCTGAAGTGGGTGAATCCTACACTTGTGTTTTTAAGTAAATGATTTCAAGTTTCCAATCACACTACTGGGTGGAACAGTGTATCTCAGTGTTTGGACACTTGTCTAGCATACCTGAATGCCTGAAATTGATCCCCAACATGATTTTTTTAATCACCATAGAATTTAATTTATATCAGGTACTCTTAACTTCTTTTTCCCAACATATTTTTATTGATTATTTGGAAGTTTCACATCATGCACTCCAATCACACTCACTTCCCAGTCCTCCCAGGTCCACCCCCTACCCTTGTGACCCGCCCCCCCCAAAAAAAAAAGAAGAAGAAGAAAAAACAAGTCCAATTCATGTTGCCCATATACAGAGCAGAGAGCATGGTCAAACTCCCAGTGGCCAGCCCTTAAAGAAAACTGAGTCCTTCCCCACCCACACACCTGCCAGAAGCCAGCAGCTGTGGAGAGCTACACTTCAGCATCTTTGTCACAATTTTTAAGAGTTCAGATAAACTGAAACTAGCAACACAATTGAAACACTTCAAATATATTAGTGTTTAATGTACCAATATAACTAGGTCTTTGGCAGCCAGATAAATTAGATAATATTACCAAAGAAACATTTAGGCTAAACATAATATTCATCAATACTCCATAGAGGTTTTTAGAAAGGCAACGTAAACAACCCTAAAGGTCATATGAAACCATAATTTACCCTTAATAATCAAAAATAATCTTTGAAAGAGCAGTTATACATGTTAGTCTTCCTGTTTTTAAAATATATTACAATAGTAGTGCTGCCATAATGACAGACATACAAATCAATGGGACAGAATGAATGCAGAAATAAATCAGTGTATATATGATCAATTAATTTTCCACAAGGTTGTTCTCACAACTAATGGTGAAAATATCAAGTAATAGTCTCTAACATGCACAGATTTCAGGTAAATTTTTTTTTTGTTTGATACTTTTCAGGATATGTGGGGGAAGAAATGAGCAATTCTCTAAAACAGTTCTCAGGGTTAGCCTGAAATAAATATTTCTAAGACCTACTTTAATTTTCTTCATGCAAACTTGAAGCATAGTCTTAACTGGTCATCATTTTCAGAGTTTTGCCTAAAAATACCAATGTCTTCCCTTTCCACATCTCGTAAGCCTAAAGTCCCGAATGTGTCCCAGAAACACATCAAGTCAAGTCAGGAATGTCAGTTCCCTACTACCAACATGGTGCCCCAGAGGATTCTCTATCTATTATCAACATGGCCACAGCGCCCTGCTCAGGGAAACTGATCCTCTAATAGCAAGATGGCCGCACAGCTCTGCTCAGGGAAATTGGTTGTCTACTAGAAAGATGGTCACGTGGCTGTGATTTCTCCATCATTTTTCTCTAGGTCTTCTGAAACATTTTCCTTCAGGTCAGGCCTATGACAGAAATAACCTATTATCAAAAGGTGTCTTTTCTCTAGATGGCATCCATACTGCAGGTGCTACATTTCAACAATAGCTCATGATTTGGAATAGATCTGGAAATGAGAAGTGAGCCTTCAGATTCCTAGTCCAGTGTCAAAGACCAAAAAGACAGTTCCCTTCTTAGGAAAAATCTTCTGGCCCCTTACAAGGGGAAATGGTCAGCAGGAGAAACATCCATTCTTCTCCCAGCTTCCACAATAGCCAGCAGCTGTAATGCTAGGCCTTGCAGTTAGATGTAAGTTCTGTGCAGGATGCAGTTTGATATACCCACAGTTCTGGGCTCAGATGTTAGAAATACTACACCATGGGGCTCAGCTTTTAGAAGCACTTGTAGTACCTGTTCAGTTGTTTTGTAAGCCCAAGACATTGGTCTTATTTATTAGACATGCTGGAATGTGGAGTTCAGTTGTTAGATGTGCCACAGTTCTGACAGGGCTCAGCTGTTGGCTGTTCCCAGAGATGGTAGGCTCAGTTTTACACATATCTGCAATCCTGAACTCGTTTAGGTGTATATCTCTAGCTCTAGTACTCCTGGGAACTCAGATTCAGAGACCATGTAAAGGCCAGTAGCTCAGTAAACATAAGTGATTTGGTTTCTTGCAGCATCACTGTAGTTCATACATTCAAAACATGTGGGAAGGAAAAGCAAATATGGGTATAAACAGGTAGTTCCCCCAAGGTCCCAGAGAAAAGGGAATAGAAATGGAATCAGATGACATTTCTTAGAACAACCATGTGTTCCAAAGATAGAAAATAACAAGAGTTCTACAAACTAATTTTAGAAGCCAAGTGTACTGTCCCTGAAAAACAACAAATACTACTGGTTGAAATAAGTGTTATCAGGTCCTTTCATTCATTTTGCTTGTTGCTGGTGGGTCTTTGGAAATTAGTACATCTGTGAACACACAAGCAACCAGAATGCAGGAACTCAAATAGCCTCAGAAGACAAATTAAGTGCGGGGGGTATTAACTTTCTCTGGTTTTTCCCTACTTGCAAACTGAGAAATAGGAGGTAAAATATTCACGATCTGGGAGTATCCATCCATAAATCTTACCACCGACTGTATAACCAAATACTTTGTAATTATGAATTAAATGTTAAAGAAATTGCCTTGAGATTGAATAAAGGCAGTATCCTTTATTTTCTGGTTAGCTCAGTTCCTTTCACAGCTATTCGAGGGCACTATAAACTTTTTCAGGTTAACTCACAGTGATGTGCAGTCACAAAGCAAATTATCCTAAGGTGCCTTTTCTCTAGATAGAACTCTGATTCATAAAGACAGTATAATGCCACTCAGCCCCTGCACCACTAACCCATCTCCTCTCTTCTCAGCTATTATCTCCTGTGTTCAGTAGCTGCTTCTATGTAGAATATTTGAAGAACTTACTTGTCCTCTAAGTTCATCATCTTGTTTATCACAATGTTCAGAAGTATAAAATAAAATTATAAATGTGCTTAAGATGGTAGTAGGGATTATAGACTGTAACAAATCATACAAATCATAATCATAATGTTTCCTTAATAACATGAGGTTTAAGTGAAGATTGTATACAGCATGTTGTGCAATGAACTAAATTCAGATCACATTTCTTATACTTAACTTTATAACCAAAAAAAACTATTTCAGAACTAAATTAATTGTATTGAATCATAAGTATCTCCTAAATAACCAATCATGTTAGTACCTACCAAGTCATATATTTTATGGAAATCATTACAAGTTGTTGGACTGGAATAGCAGGCTACCACCTTCATTTGTAATGTACATTATTATTAAGTCATTCTAGGTCTAATCAATTAATATGATGCAAAACTTGTAGGCATGAGTCTTTCATAACATTTTTCTCCTTGCAGGGCCAACTAAATACAGTGATAAAGCAACATTCTACGATGTGTTCCTGTTTTTAAATAAGAGCAACAAATTCTCAAAGGAAGGATGTAAACATGATTTATACTGACAGCCATAATGTGAAAGATAATTTATTGTTTGACATGCTATCCTTGAGAGAAAAAGAATAAAAATATGGGCAAATACACTAAAGGTAAACAGTGTTTACACAGTAGAAAGGAGCCATCTGTGATATTCTGTCTGTATCTTTCACTTTTATCAGTCTTATAAATAGGACTTAAACTGTTGTCAGCCTGCACTTCCTTCTGTTTAGCAAGATACATGATTCCTGGGTTTGGTCATTTTCACACTATTCTCCTCGTGTCATTATGGCTGGAGGTTTCCTGGCTCTACTCTCACCAATCGTATTAAATTCATCTCACCCAGTAATCTCAAGTCAAGCTCACAACGTTAGATGCTAATAAGTTTATACCTCAGTCTTGTCTTACTGTACAGAGACTTGATTCTACCCAGAGAGGCAGCTGTTACATTTGTGTCTGACTTAGCACATTCATGTCTGGTTCCCAAGTCCTGGTGTTGCAAGCTCTGCCAGGCTTCGAAGGTGGACCTAAATGGGGTGGTGAGGAAATGAAGAAAGGACAGAAATGTGAACACATGCACAGAAAATCAAGGATTTAGTAGTCCAAGCTCTCTGATAGAGAAATCACTGCCAACTCACTGTGGAAACTCAATGTTTATTATTATATAGAAAAGAGCATGGAGGTGGGTTACTGCATACAGCTAAACTGGGATGTGAGGGTGTCATTACAGCTGACAAAGAGGCAGGTTTGGTTGACCTCTGTAGGAAGCAGTTTTCAAACTGTCAGCAAATGTGGAGAGAAAACTCTGGTTACATTTTCTGCACACATTATTAACATCCACACAACAACCAGCCCAAGGCTTTGCCATTACCACGATCCTCGCCCGGGGAAACCTTTGCCATTTCCCATGGGTCTAAGGTACTGGAGTACTTGACATGGCTGTGTTCATGTCAAGCAATACACATTTGTTCAGGACTCCAGTTGCTTCCTGCACTGATGGGAAGTCCAGAGTATCGCTGTTCCAAGGATACTTTCAGTCCATTTATCTCCTCGAACATCCTGAAATGTATGAATCTCTCGGTTGTCTTTCATTGAATCTCAACAGTTACATCCCTTGTTTTTCAACATTTATTTATTTCTTCAACTTACATCTCAATCACAGCCCCCTCCCTTCTACCCTCCTAGTACCACCCTCCTCCCCTCTTCCCTTTCAGCCTATCTTCTTCTTTTTTGTTTAATTTAAGGTGCATCTTCCCCCCCCATCCCCGCTCAACATCCCCTTTTAGTCCAATAAAAGGCTCTTTTCCTTATAACAAAAATACAATACAAAACAATAAGAACAATTAGGCAAAAATTATGAAAATTATTATGAAAATTAATTATGTATTAATTTTGAAATAGTCAAATTATGAAAATTAACATAAACCAAAGTCCAGTCTACATATATTTGGTAACTAATAATAATATTCTATTATCTATCTATTTCAATGAGTTTAAAGTTCTATACCTAACTCAGTTTCCATCCTATCTTGCATTACCAACTTAAAAACATCTTCTTAGACCTGGAACATCCTTTTAATTCCAAAACAACTTAAAACTTAACTGTGAAACTGTAACTATCTAGTCTTCAACCACATCAGAGACGTGAAAAGGATAAATACATCTGAATAAACAGGAAGTGCTAAACAAGCAGTTTCCAAAATTAAGAAATGACAGACAACTGGCTGCCTCAACAGTCCTCAGTTTCTCTCTATAACAATGGAGCGTCAATCTTCAACCTTTACAGTATCTCTAACAGACATTAATTGTAAAGCAGGAATTGTGAAGGACTTGCCTACCCTGTCTTGGCAGAGCTAAGCTGTCAACTTACCTGCTTTCAAGTTTTCTTTTTAGACAACGTTCTGTCCACAGTTGAAGCAACGGATTTTTCTTACCCAGTGGCTAGCTTGGCACTAATGCAGCCATCTCTAAATGGAGATTCTTAGATGCTCATCATCTACGTGGAGTAGAATGGGAGGTGCTGTCAGGAGTTGACATGTCTCAATATAAAAAAAAAACCATTAAGCTAAGAAAACATCTTTAAATACCATATTCTACAGATCTCTTGAGGTTTTTGAAGACCACGTGTTCATCAGCTGCACATTTATAAGCCATTTCATCTCATTCACCATTACCCTTCTACCTCTTCTTCTTTGATCCACTTGAACTTAAGTTTCATGGAAGGTGATAAATATGGGTCTATTTGCATTCTTTTGCATGTTGACATCCAGACAGACCAGCACCAGTAGTTGAAGATGCTTTCCTTTTTCCATTGTACAGTTTTGGCTTCTTTGTCAAAAATTAAGTGCCCATAGGTGTGTGGGTTCATTTCTGGGTCTTCAATTCAATTCCATTGGTCATTCTATACCAGTACCATGCTGGTTTTATTGCTATTGCTCTGTAGCATAGCTTGAAATCTGTGATACCTCCAGATGTCTTTTATTGTATAGGATTGATTTAGCTATTCTGGTTTCTTGTTATTCCATATGAATTTGAGAATTGTTCTTTCAAGGTCTGTAAAGAATTGTGTTCATATTTTGATTGGAATTGCATTGAATCTGTATATTGCTTTTGGTAGGATGGCCATTTTTATTATGTTGATCCTACCTATCTATGAACATGGGGTATCTTTCCATCTTCTGATATCCTCTTCAATTTCTTTCTTCAAGGACTTGAAGTTCTTGTCATACAGGTCTTTCACTTCCTTGGTTAGAGTTACCCCCAGGTATTTTATATTGTTTGTGGCTATTGTAAAGGGTATTGATTCCCTAATTTCTTTCTTGGCCCATTTATCTTCTGTGTAAAGAAGGGCTATTTATTTTTTTGAATTAATTTTGTATACAGCCAC
The DNA here is from genome assembly GCA_907164525.1 of Lophiomys imhausi. Taxonomy (NCBI): domain Eukaryota; kingdom Metazoa; phylum Chordata; class Mammalia; order Rodentia; family Muridae; genus Lophiomys; species Lophiomys imhausi. Next base: position 6,500,599 of record CAJQZJ010010411.1, read on the forward strand.
CTTACTGAAGGTGTTTATCAATTGCAGGAGTCCTCTGGTGGATTTTTGGGGTCACTTATGTATACTATCATATCATCTGCCAATAGGAATACTTTGACTTCTTCCTTTCCAATTTGTATGCCCTTGATCTCCTTTAGTTGCCTTATTGCTCTAGAAAGAACTTCATCTGTTTCTTCATCACAGAAGTATAAGGAAGATTCTCATTTTGTGTTTAATATCTAAGTGCACAATTCATACATACTATGATTTCATGTTATCCTATTAGTCGAATATAATTTTGATTGATTTTTCTCTATTAGGCAATCCATGATACTTTGAAAACCAACTTTAATTGGAATTGTACACTGAGATAGAGAGAAGTTCAATGTCAATGATTTACTGCTCTATGTTCCTTTGAGCACCATACTTACTTCACAAACATATTAGTATTGCTTACAAATCCAATATTGTAGAAGAAGTTATCAAAGGAAGCTTATTATCAGAAAACAGTGGCCAAAACTCCATTGAAAAATGTGTTTGGCCTTTCTTTTATTGGTCTTTATTATAAGTATGGAATCTGAATCAAAATGGCCTGCATATAGTACTCACAGTTCAGGGATATAAACTTCTGTTCTAGATGTTTCATGGTTATTGCGGTAATTAATCTGTAACAGAGTTGACCCCCACCAAGATGTGTTATGGATATATGTTGGGACTACATATCATGTTGTTGCTCGGTTCCTGTGATAATGTATTGCCCACTTAGTTTATTAAGAATGGGTCAGCATTGCTATCTTTTAACACACTGAGGAGCTTCAGTTTATCTGGACTTAGAGTGACCATTGTCTAGTTAAACCAAATAGTTGGTCACTTTACATGTTCTTGAAATTGTATTATTCTTTTGGTTGATATAACTAAGCTCTGTGCAGAAGACAGCTTTTCTTCACTTTTGTTGTTGTTATTGTTTTTTTGTTTGGGGGGGGGGTTGTTGTTGTTGTTTTGAGACAGGGATTCTGTGTGTAACAGAGTCCTGACTGTCCTGGACTAACTCACAGAGATCTGCCTGCTTCTGCCTCCTGAGGGCTGGGATTAAAGGCATGTGCCACCATGCCTGACTTTTTCTTCACTTATTAACACTGCACATGTTTCCTGTTTTTGTAATCAAAAAAATAAGTCCTGTTCATGGAGAAATCTGGTTTATCAAGTGTTGAGCTGGTAATTGAGAATAAAGAACTCTCCTCACACTTACTCATCAAAGTGTCTAAATTAGAAAGGCGTGAAGTTATGTGTAAAATTCATTATTAAAAAAATTATAGGGAATCCAGTGTGATAGCATACACCTGCAGTTTCCAATCCTCAACAAGAGGACTGCTATAAGTTTGAGAAGCAATTTATGGCTATAGCCACATAGCTAGCCTTGATCTCAACATAAAAACAAATGTACAGCTAAAGAAGTAATTATGTATGTCAAGGCCTACAACTTTCAGTTGATAAAAATTGTCATTTTCAAACAGTTGCGTAAAGTCGAGTAGATTCAACCTAAAAGTTTGAGTTGAAACTGTACATTCCTCTTCTGCATAGAGTTAGAGTCAGCTTTACAGTCATTCAGTCTCTGAACAACATCATCTGAGAGCACTGACTTGAGTCACTGGAGCAATAGGAATGAGTCAACCTTTCACCAGCCTCCTGCAACTTCAACTCTTGTGCAGACAGCATGTATATAGTGCGTGTACACATCCAATTGGTGCATAGAGCATCTTCAGTGGAGCCAAGATGATCACTGCTCTACAAAACAGAAAGCAGTGTAAGGAATCAGAACCACCAAGGCCCACTCAGATGGGTGGTTGCTGACCTCAGATCCAATTATGAAGAAATGGAGTTGTGTGGCTATAGGGCACGGTGCATTGGATGGCAGCAATGACTGTGACCTCCACCTGAAGGTGCACCTGCAGTTCTCACCAGCTCTCACCTAGGCTGTAGTCAGCAGCTGCAGTTAGTTTCTCAAACTGACATTGCTTTCTAACTCTCTTTCCCTTTCTATTCACTGTGTGTTTGAGTTCTTTATCTTTAAACAACTGAGAATTTTCTTTTTGGGTCTTTCTTTTCACTTTCCATGGTCCCTCATTTGGATCAGCCTTAGACTTATTTCTGGCAACAATTTCTATTTCCTTTGCCTTCTTCCATGCATCTCTTTCTGCCTGCCTTTCATGCCTGACTTTGGGAATCCTATTTTATCTCTCCAGTCTTAACCCTTATTTCTTTTCCCACTCACTCTCAGAATAGATGTCATTTATCCCTACTTACTGCTGAAGTGTAGAATCATGATCTTATTGGATGTACCATATATATTGCACATATAGGATATGTAGCCAACATTCATACTTCTCCTCACAAGAATTGACATTACATAGGAGCCAATTAGAGGTCCACTATTTAGATAACATATTCCCTTTCATATTAATAGTATAAATACATTTATGTCACTAAATTTTAGAAAGACTTTAATGATTTAGTTGCTAGAAGACAATGGGTTATTAAAATACTCTTATAAACTCATTCTTACTTTACATTTTACTTAATTATCCTCTGGATTTTTAAAATCTATTTTTATCAAGATCCCATTGATTCTTTTTTTTTTTCCAATAGCAAGAAATGCCTTGCCAAAAGTTGCTTGGCATGAAATTATTGTTGTCAATCTTGCTTTTGTACCAATAGCTCATATAAGTCATACCTTTAAGGGGGTTTATTGTTTTGAGACTCACCTATTGAAAAATGGCTAGAGTAGTATTAATGGATAATGTACAACTCATGTATCATTATTTTGAACAGAATATATAAGATGGCTTTGCATATAAATTACTGTGTTGTGTTCATCAACAGAATTACACCTGAGTGCTCTGCCAAGCTGACTGGTGAAACTATTTAACGATGCAAGTTATAAAGCAAAAATCATTTAAAACTCTATTTAAATAATCTATGTGAACATTTACCTGGATTAGTCTCTGCTTTTATTTTGCTTCTGAGATGTATCATCGATTCTTTTTTTCTGTTCTGCCCCATGTGCTTACAGATGTTAATCTCCAAAGCAGCTCAGCTATTCCCCCAACAAAGGCAACTTGTAACTGGGCTTTGCTTCACTGAGACCCAGTCAAGAGGCTCTGATGACAGATAGTCGGCTTGTCAGCTCTGCTTCATGAATCCAAAGAAAACGGAACTTAGAAGCAGGGCCTCAAGCGCTACCTGAGCCTCGTGTCTGGGCCTTTTCATGCTGGGTTTGGCAGAAGCTTTAGTCTCTCATCACGCGGTTCACCAACACAAGGGGAAGGGAGCAGTTGCACTTGTCGGTACCATTCTGGAGACTGCTACAACACAAAATAAACAAACAATATATTTTTAGGGCACCACCTGCAGCCAGCAGCTGTACCAAGCAGAGCAGAACTACGAACGATGTGATTTGTCCCATTTAACATGAAGCCTGAGGTTTGAGGCGAGAGGGAGGAGAAGGCTCTGTGTACACAACCCACACATGGCAATTTAAACTGAAGCTGATTTTCTTTCTTTTTTGATGGGAACTGAGGTATCATTATAGCCCTACTCTTTTCCCACCCTACAACCTCTGCTTGAAACATTTCTATTATTGGGCTTTTAACTGTTAACTGGGGGAAATCATTTTTTTTTCTCACCAGTAAACTTCCTTTCTCATTCAAGGGCAATTTTCTCTCATAGCAATCTATACTTAAATGCCAGCGTCTGCTGTATCTAGTCTGCATATAAAATGATGTCTGGCATTTACATGAGCCAATGACATGGGTAGAGAAACTCATACAGTTGGTTTATATAAGTTTTCCTTCTTCTCTTTTAGCCTTCAACTATTTCTGTTCTTCCTCTGGATCTGTTTCTCAAAATGTGAAGTGTAAGTTCTTCTGAAATCTGAACTTTCAACTCATGCTTAATTGACAATCTGTTTTTTATATTAACCCATTATTTCCCAGGCAAAAATCTGTGTGGTTCATCATGTTAAAATCCTGCTGTAACTACTGCCTGGTGCTGAGAATCTTGAGACTGTCAGGCAGGATATTTTAAGTACATTTTTTTTTAAGTTTAAAAAATGTCCTTATTCTCTCTCTCTTTCTCTCTCCCTCTCTGTCACAGATAGGAATTTTTATTTGTCACTATTAAAAATCTGGATTTTAAACACATGCTTGTACTGATAGTTTATACTCACCAGCTTGTTGAACTTTTTAACACCTATATGTCACCAGTAGTTTTTCCAGAACTACCGCCTTCACTATTGAAGTCTAGGAGTTTTCCCAATTCAAATTTGGGTTCTTCAGCATTTTTGCTTTTCTAACGAAGACATCATGAAGAGTTTACATGGACTGGCAAGGCTTTTCTAGGTCTTCCCCAGTTACTGTCTGGAATCAATTTATTCATCCATCCTTCAAGTCATTTGTCTGCAATTTGGGTTCATGATTTCCAACACCTTCTTACAGATCTGGCAGACCTATTGGTGGTGCACATAGGACATCTTGCATATCTGATTATTGCTTTTTTTTTAACTGAAAAAAAAAAAAAACAGAGAATCAGTTGTCTTGACAGCAACATGAGCTTTAATCATGGTCTGCCACTTTTTGACAATAGCCACATTTTGTCTCGTATAAGATTGACACCATGGAAGTTAGTCAGACAGGTTTGCCCTTAACATCTGCAGTCATTAGCTTGAATTTCCTAAATGGAGATCCATCTTGATCAGCAAGGCTCATGACACATGACTCTTGAGGTCATCAGATGCAATTTTTGTCCCTTATGTCCTTAGGACTAGTGTTTTTCCATTGTTTCTGGTGTTGAACATACACAGAGCTTTTTCACAACATGCCAGTCTTTGTTAGACAATGGATCAACCACTTTCCCTTTGGCACCTTTCTGCCCCCTTTCTTCGGGTACTTGTTCTTGCTGACCACCATGGTGCTGCTCAGAGAGCCAAAAAACATCCTTGTTCTCTTACTGGCTGTTGATTTTAGCCCCAGAAATCAAAGTTACCATTACATTTTGAGCTTTTCTAGGTAAGCCACAATGAACATAATTTTGTTGTATAATGAAACTGTGGCCAGTCCAGGTGGTTACAAATTAATATCATTAAAATACAGAGAAGGACTGACAACTGTAACATTAAACTGGCGATCAAACACTACACATATTGTAACCGAACTTTTAAAATATTATTTAACACTTATTTATTTATTACTAAATTCACTTATAACAAACACCAACAATTTCTTAACTATTAATCCTATAAATTCCTACAACCCCTTTAAACTATCCACTAAACCTATTGATAATTATAACAACTACTTTCATAACCTTTTAGAATGATACAGTCTCTGGGGCAGGTCCTCAGTCGTCAGGAACACAGTCTTTGTTGTAAATTCTTTAACACACTTAGCAGTCCTTTTTCTGGATCTCTCAGATGCAGGTTCGTCAGGGTAGTTGGTTATTGCAGTCTCACCTTAAATAAGGCTTCATGCTTTCTTTTCTGTGGGAGACCCCAGCTGTTTGCAGGCCAACTTACTTCTTTTGAATCAGGAACTCAGCTGCTCTGCCTCAGTCCTTAAAGCCAGGCACAATTTCCTTTAGGCCACTGTTTGGACAGATCAAACCCCTCTAGGCAAAAGCTGAGCCACAGGGTCCAGTCCTTGGCCTTTTGGTGTCTTGCTCAGGCTTTCTTTGCTCACCGGCTTCTTTCTGCTTCAGGGAGAGAGCTGGCCATCAATGGCCAGCCCTCTTTTCAGCAGGACTCTTGGAGCTCTCTAGCATCAGGGGCCTCTTCTCTTCTGGGCTTCACGCACTGTCCTCAAATAGGAGGAACTCTGTTTCAGCTTAATTTGGGCTCTGCCCACTTAGCAGCTGAAAACAATGTCAGGCCAGATATTTTGTTTCTTCAAATCTTGAGTCTTTCCTGTTTTTCCTGACTTCAAACTTGTTTTTCAGTCTATTGAGTCTTTCCTGTTTTTGCTGACTTCAAACTTGTTTTTCAGTCTATTGAGTCTTTCCTGTTTTTGCTGAATTCATGCTGATAATGCTCTTCAGGCCCCGAATTAAGAGACAGTATCAGAAACTCCTATATATTTCCTAAATCTAATTTATCTAACTCCTACAACATATATTTTATTTTATCTTGATGATGGCCACTGTTGTCTCAAAAGATAGAGAATCGTTCTAAATATTTATGAAGTATGGTAGAATGTCATTCTTTTTTTTTTAATAATTTATTTTTTATTTCTTCAAGTTACATCTCAATCACAATCCCCTCCCTACTCCCCCCTCCAGTCCCACCCTTCCACCCTCCTCCCCCTCAGCCCCACCATCCTCAGTGGCCAGATCCTTATGAAGAAGAAAATTCCAGTGACCATCTTTTTGTGCCTCATTAACATCCTGTCTCAGTTCTTAGAGATATTGCTCTAAAACTCTGGGAACTTAGATGAAAGAATCACGACTCTGCAGTGGTGTGTGTCTCTCGCTAATGGAAGATACCCAGGCCTGCAAGCCAGGAGGGGAAGTGACTTTCTTTATGTCCACTTTCATCAGAGTGATGATTCTTAGGAATAACAAGCATGTGATTATATAATTCAGTATGATTCTATTCCCTGCCAACATTGTCTACAGCTGTGTTCAATGTGAGACCAATTCTTCTATCTCCTTCACCTTTCAAAGGGATTATGAAGAATCTTGGGGCAACAGCCCTTAGGCATTATTTTGCTAAGTTATTTGTGCTTCAGAATCTTGTCAGTCAATCATGTTTCCACCTTCCAGTGTTCAATTCTTGACAGTTCTTTTAGCTTGTTTGGTTGAATTTTTGCAAGAAGGAAGAGAAGAGAGGAAGGCCATTAGTCGGAATGGAGCACACAGGAAGTGTGGCCTTCAATGAGAACTTGTAACACACGAAGTACTTTTTGAAACTCTCTGATGTCCCTTTGCTGACTTAGGCTCTCTTCAGTATTTTGTCTTGTTTCCTTCTCTGTATCATTTCAAAGAGTTTCTCTTTCAGTTTGTGACCGTGATGCCAAACTCAGGTTTTCCATTGAAGCCTTTTATTGATTTGTCAATTCAATTGTTGTATTCTTCAACTCCTATTTTGTACTTGGTTCCTTTTTGTATTTTCTTTTTTTTTTTTTAATTTATTTATTTGTTGGTTCAGGTTACATCTCTATCATATTGTCCTCTTTCCCCCCTTCCCAGCCCTTCCCTCCCACCCTCTCCCCCCTAACCCTTACATCTCACTCCTCTGGACTGGAGTGTCCCTACACAACAGTCCCCCGCCCATCCTTTTTGTATTTTCGTCTCATTGTAAATAATCTCATTTGGCTCATGTTTAATTTTTCTAAGATGTTAGCTTATTTATGATTATTCTGAATTATTTGTCAAATACTTCATATACCATCATGACTTTAGAATCAGTTTCTGTAGATAAGACTTGGTTCATGTGGCATGGCTTCTTGTTTCTTTGTATACCTTGTAACTTTCATTCCTTTGTATACCTTGTAACTTTCATTCCATGTGTTTAAAACCATAGAAACCTTTCCCAAAAAAAACATGAACTGGCATTGTACAGGGAAGGATCATCACCAAATAGCCCACATAGAGATTAGAGAATATGCTTAAACATTTTCTGTGGGAATCTCTTCATTGTTGTTCTACTTGTCTATTTGCAAGTGGTAAGAAATTGGCAGTTGCTCCATTAATAACCCATATTCTCTTGTTCCCATGGTATGTGTCCATAACATTACAGATTCTCTGAAGTTGTCACAAACTGACCAGCTCTCTCTTATTATCAGCACTCCCTGGAGTGTGCCTGTTCCCATCAGTACTACAAAGCAGGCACATGAGGAGCCAGTCAGAATCACCCACACCCCAACCTCATTATTATACAAACTCAAATTATAGTGTTCCAAAATATCACTTGTGTTTTCAGTGGACCTCAGCTTGCTTCCCACTGTTACCAGTAGAAAGATGCAGACAAGACAGAAGCCAATCTCTTAAGGAGTCCACCAAAATGTATGAATGAGTGTAAATAACTTTCATTCTTCTTTTTCTTTCCCTCAAAAAGAGCTGGAAACTTATCCCAAATCTTGTTATTTACTTCAATGAACCTCAGGATAGACTACGATGAGTGAAAACCACGGGTTTTTTTTTCTAGTGTTTTGATACAGTTAGCTTTGCATTCAAATGCAGGACAGGAATCTTTCAACTGGTTTCTGGATTTCTAACAAAGGGGATTATTTCATATATTGTTGAGTAATTGTATACTTGCATGGGGTAAAGATTACCTGGGGCTTGGTCTTCTACCCTCTTAATAATGTCACTTCCCTTAATTCACTTAGTTCCATGAGTGAGAATAAATAATGAAAATAAGCTGAAAGTATGCATTTCTTAAGTAGCTTTGGTGTCATTGTTGTTACTGTTAATGAGTGACGGGAAGCAGACAGGGTCACTGTGGACAAAACAGTAGTAGTGAATATTTGAGATTTTTACAAAGGGATTAAGAAATTCAAGATATTTTTAAAATAAATAAATGCAGTCAAATGTACTACTACTAATGCCATCCAAATATCATATTCCTCCCATGCTGTGAAGAAAAATCCTCAAATATGTGATAGGTATCATATGTGAGAGTTTAATAAATGTTTACTCTCTTCTTATTTTGTTTATAATAAGCTAAGTATTATTTTTCTTGGATATTGTGAAAGAAGAATTCAAATATTAATTCAGTGTTTTATTTCAGCATCACATACAGCAAAACCTGAAGAAAAAAAAAAAAAGAAAGAAATTCAAGATAGTAGAAGCTGAAACTTAGCGTCTAAATGTCTTTTAATAAGTAGCAAAAACGAGCGGCCTCCTCAGGACTTGTGAACACAAGATGTCATTGCTTATTTATTTTGCTGAGACACCAAAAACGTGTAACTTCTGTTTCATTTACTTTATTTTGCTGTTAGATGATAGTGATTATTCCCTCTGCTGTAATGAAGACTCTCCAATAGTAACTTAGTTATAAGTAAATAAACCCCAGAACGTGGTGACAGTCTGAGCTGGGACTTGAAAAATGAATGAAAAGTGGTGTTCACCATTTATAGAAGATGTTTCTTCCTAAGAATTTACTGGAGACCAGCTAAGAAGGGCTGCTTCAACTGGCTTTATAGAAGAGGAGCAAGAAGCAAACTGAAGCTTGGGGTCTATGGTTGGGAGTAGCAGGGCTGTGTTTCCCTCTGGTATGGAGAAAAAAACTGGCATCTTCTTTCTGGTCTACAGGCTAGAACTTAAGAGAAAAGCTGGCAGGCAGCTATGGAAGCCTGTTCTCTGCCAGACTTGAGCACTGGAAAAGGTGGGGGTCACACCATCTGCTGTCTGGGTCCCCAGAGGTTCTGGGGGGGGCACTATTATTTTGGGGTTGCTCAGGTCAAAAACCAGGATCAGTCATGAGGCCCCAATTTTAAAATTTCCAGGGTTTGAACATTCTCTTATCTCACCAGCTCCATGCCAAATCCTCTAGAGGCTCACCCAACAGCAAATGCCATTCCAGTTGACGATACCTTGATCAGAGTATATTAAACTTCAGTCTATCAAAAATCAGCATAAGCCAGAGAATATAATTTACATCTAGTATTAATAGAAAATAACTCACTATTCATATAACCATTCAAAATTTCTCAAGACCCTTCCACTGAGAGCACTCAAATTATAAACTGCTCATTTCAGAATAAACTTTTTATCTATCCATAAAGTCCATAATAGTATACTGGCAACAATATCAGATTTCATACCAAAGTTTTGAGTTTTGCTTCTGAATGCTACTTAATTGTCAAGAGGCTTGCCCTGAAAGAACAAACTGAAATATGTTCATTAATTTAAATACTAAATGCTGACATACAAAAATTCACCCATGCAAATAGACAGAGGAATTAAAATGCAGCCAATGGTTTTGAATATTTATTTTTCTTGAACTAAATTTCACAGTGACTGCCTTTTTCCTTATAAACACACCAAGATAGCTACATTTTTTAGTATTAGTAATAAAATAAAATAAGAAATAAAGTAATAAAATAAAATAAGAAATAAAGAAAAAACATATTTTAAATACACACTAACTTTGGACTCTAAAAAGTAAGCTAAAATATCTAGCTAGATAGCATTATAAAAGAAGCCATATTAGTTAATCCCATTCAAAACACTACTTTCAAGAGTCAAAATTCTACAACAGAGCTGATCATGGTGGTGCACACCTTTAATCCCAGTACTCGGGAGGCAGAGGCAGGTGGATCTCTGTGAGTTCGAAACCAACCTGGTATACAAAGTGAGTCCAGGACAGCTAAGGCTTGGTACACAGAGAAACCCTGTCTCAAAAAACAAATAAAAAAAATTCCTAGAACAGACCATACATACCATTTGTTATATTTTCTGTTTTGTTGACAAGGGCAAAGGTTCACAGCTTCTCAGCAAGTTTTCTCCTGTGGACACACTCAACACTTCTTTTCTTTACATAGAAAGAAATAACATATTATGGAAAATATTATGACTTTGCTTGTCAAACCAAGGCCTGTAAAACTCTTGTTGCTGTTGGAAAAGTAGAAGATGAACAGTGTTTGCTTTTAGAAGCTTCGTATTTTTCTTTTGGTTTTCCTTTTAATCCTGGTCCTAACTACATGTTTTCTTCTAAAGAACATGACGAGCAGAATTTTTTTCATGTTCCAACCTTGTATTCTGGGAGTGGAATAGTTTTAGTGAATAGCTATATTAGCATAGAAAGCTTAATTTATTATATCTCATAGAGAAAAACATTTCCAAATCAATACGAGATCCTACTTGAACAAAAGTCTACAGAAGAAGCAAGAATGAATTTTGGTTGAAGAATGTTGCTAGGGCAGGAAATAAGGTTGTGATTCCTGGCAAGGAAAGAGTGTTTTGTTTTGTTTTTTAAATACTTTTAAAGTTTTGAGATTATAATTATATCATGTTCTCCTTTCTCTTCTCCTCTCCAAAGCCACCCATGCATCCCTCCTTACTCTCTTTCCAAATTATGACTTTTTCTTTCATTATTGTTACATACACACATGTGTGTGTGTTCATAACTATACATTCTGTATGTGTTTTCAAGGCTGACTCTTTGATATTGGGTAATCAATAGGGGTGCTCCTCCCCGTGGAAGGATGCTCTGAAAGCATTCTCTGAACCATTGCTTGTCACCAACTATCTTTTCCTTTCACTCAGAAGTTTTCCAATATAAGGATGAATGACACGTGCATCATTATCACCAATTCTGATTGAAATTCAGGCTGTCAAATGTGTTTCAAAAGCTCTTGTATTAAGTAATGCTCATCTACTAAAGTGAGACTAAGAGTGACACTTGCACTTGAAGTTTCTTTGAGCTTTGAGTGACAAACAACTGTTGTGGCCAATAGAAATCATCCATGGATGACAAGCATCTATTGTGGCCAATAGAAATCATCCATGGTTGTCAGCTACCCCAGGTTTTGTTCTATCTTTTCTTTCATTTTTCCTTTCTATCATTTCTTTTTATAAAGCTTCTTTTCTCTGGTATAAATGCTCTTCAGTGCACCAATGAGAGCTGATGTGTGGCTTTTTCTGTTTTATCAGCAATTGAAAAATTATGCCTCTTTTTCCAAATAAACCCAACTCCAAGTAGTATTCAAATAACAGATTTGGCATTTGCTGGTCATGTTAAGGCTTGTCTTCTCTGAAATATGCCGTACCTGCATCTATGACAAGTAGATGGACATTTCATGACACCAAAATCTGAGTATGGCTAAAGAATCTGGAACCTTTAATGTTCAGTTTTCACTTAGGTAACTTTCAAACCAAGGACTGACGCTGGGAGTTCTGAATCCACTGATGGGCTTGTTTCTGTACAATTGACAATGTTTGCTCTGCAACCAAAGTCAGAATCAAGAGGCTCAGACACCTGTCCAGCTTGTTAAAAGTATAGTAAGAACGCTTCATACCCTTTTCCAGAGGCAAGACTACCATAAGCAGATTGAACATCCTACTTCTGCAAGAACTTCATTTATTTCACCACATTTCATTTGTTTTTTAGTTTGATTTTTAAAAATTAACCTAGCAATTTCTTTACCCTAACTTTGGACAGTTTTCAATTGAAAAAAAAAATTGATACAATAACTCTGATCAAGCTTTCCCTCTTCCCCAGCTCTCCTAAGATCTTTTCTACTTTCTCATTAACCTTTAAAAGACAGACAAACAACAGCAAACACACACACACACACACAAATAAATAAATAGTAAATCACAAAAAAAGAAAACAAAATATACAAGCAAAAGGCCAATATGACGAAAAGTGCCTGAACAAAGCAATATGAAGCAAAAAGTTTACAAAAATATGATTGAGTTCATTTTGTATTGGGCATCTACTGCTGGGCATGGGGCCTCCTCCAAAGAGTGGTTAATGTTTCCAGTGAGACTCCATTGGAGAAAACTAATTTGTTTATTTGCAAGCAAGCATCATTTGCAGATAGCTTCTAGGTTAGGAGTGGGGGCTCCTGTTCATTTCTCCTTTTCAGCAATGAGACCCCATCTGACTTGAATCTGTGCAGGCCCTGAACATGCTCCCAAGTTTCTGTGAGTTCTTGTGTTCATCAACCTTGTTGTGTCTGAAGAACACTGGTTCCCTGGAGTCTTCCATCATCTCTGGCTCTTAGAATCGTTCTGCCTCCTCTTTCCTACAAATCCTTGGTCCCTGAGTGGAGGGTTTGATGAAGACACCCCACTTAGGACTGAGTGTACCAATATCTCTCACTCTCTGCTCATTGTCCAGTTGTGGTCTCTGTGTCCGTTTTCATCAACTGCAAGCAGATGCTTCACTGATGATGGCTGAGCAGGGGGGAACTGACTGGTGTCCCAGCCTGGTGTGGCCACAGGGAGTCCCAGGCAGAAAGTGTTTCTGGGTATCTGTGGCTGACACAAAAGAATGGAGATGGGTTAGAAAGGAACTATTTTACTGCATTTTGTAATCAAGGAGCAAGATTCTATACAAGAAATAGATGCAGAGACTAGAGAGAGCTCTCATGAACTATTTACTTCTGTTTTCCTAGAATTAGATCAACAGAGTGACTACAGTGTTTTAGCACGAATCACTTCTCAGCCTGTCAGATGCCTGTGTTGCATTTGCTCTACTTGGAGACTCACCTGAAAAATGGGCCAGCCACCACCTGCATTTCCATTTGCCAAGACCCCAGCATGTAGCCCTCATTGCTATTGAAATTTTTTTTATTCCCCCTTCCCTGTTGCCACCCACTCTGCTGTTGGCTTGCCCCCATCTCTTAATGCTAAAAGATAAAGTATTGAGGATCCAATGCAAAACAAATGCAGACGGAGCTCCTTAACACATCAAATGCTTATGCTTCATGTTTTCTTGGCAAGCTAGTGGCATGCATCAGTACCTTGTTTGAGAGACATTCCTTTGACTAACAAAAAAAAAAAAAGTTAAGAAATCCAAGATTCACCTGGTCTGAAACCACATTGAGCCAATTTTTTGGTTGATGTTTTAAAATGTTCTGTGTCCACATTTTTGTTGTTGTGGCTGTGACAAAATTCTTGACCTAAACAATGAAGGAAGGAAAAATATTATTTAGCATCAAGGTTTTAGAGGTTAGAATCCATCAAGCTTCAAAGCTTTCTCAAGGCAGAGAGAGAGAAGGCCTCATACAGCTGGCTTTCTTTTTTCAGCTTTATTCCAGCTAGGTCCCCATCCAATACACTGATCAAATTGACTTCATTCCGGAGATGCAAGAATAATTCAATCTGTGCAAGTCAATAAATGTAATACATTGTATAAACATACACATGAATCATATGATTGCACCAATTGATGCAAAAAAAAAGTGTTTGGCAAAGGCCAACAATCTTTCCTGTTAAAATATCTAAAGAAATTGAGAATAGAAGGACCATATCTCAATAGAATACAGGTTTATGCAAAAAATTTCTATAGCCAACATTAATTAGGGATAAATGAAAAGCATTTTCTCTAAGGGTGTGCACCCTCTCTGCTCTTACTCTATATAGTGATTAAAGTCTTGCCAGAGCAGTAAGAGAAGAGAAAGAAATAAAAGATATGCAAATCAGATAAGACAAAGTCATATACTTCTCTTTGCAAAAAGTGCCATAAAGGTTCTCCAGAAAACTCTTAGATTCAAAATATAAAAAGTCCTCATTAATTGATTCTTCATCAGAATTATTTCTCATTTCATATACATTATTCCTTTATGTAAATTTTAATTAAGTTTCCAAATTCCATGAAAAACACTGTTGAGAGTCTCATTGAATCAGCACATTGATGGGTGGACAAAGAGGTAGCAAGTTAGATGAGACCTTCTGCCAGGATTCCACAGATTCCACTGTGAATGATTTATCTTTCTGATTTTCAATTTTTCTTTCAGACATGTACATTTATTAATTATCTCCATCATAGTTTAACATCTACTCCCATAATTAGGAAAAATCTCTAGGCACAATAGAAAATCTGTCAGGATCATGAGTTTGATATTTTAAATTTCTGTTATTTTTGTGAGTTAGAAACAATGGGGCTTAGAGAAATTTGGCAGCAACTGAATATTGTTTTACTCTGCAGGGACATCTGCCTCATTTTTTAAAATTTAAGTGTAGAGAGATGTATGGGAAAGAAACTTCAGTTTCACACTCAGTTCCTCACACTTCATTTTTACTGCTCACTCTTCATGCATTTTACAGAATCGTAATGGATTAAAGACTTCAAACAAGAAGCTAGACCATTTGTGTGTCCTGGCCCTTAATGGAAGTGCTATCAATGTTGGTAGCAGAAATAGTATTATGGGAGTTATTTTGTTTGTCTTTGGTTGGTTCATTGGTTTTGCAACATTCTTCATCAACTGAAGTCCCCTCCAGTTCCTTTTTACTACACACTTTTCCATTTTAGTGATTATCACAATTCTTCTTTGAATTTTTAATGTTATAGTAGTAGATCTTCTAGATTAAACTATTGTTTTGTTACTTACAAAATTGCACAAATTCATGATGTTCTTGATGGTGGTTTGTAATCAATAAACAGTGGTATTAAATTGTTGGTATTCAATGAGATAGTTACTTTGTACATAAAATGTATCATTTTGCTTTCCATAGTTATATTATCTCACACTGTTGTTCATACTAAAACCAAACTGACATTTTTAAACCATTGGAGTACATTTCCCCTTTCCTCCAAACATAGAAAACACTTTTTTTTTTTTTTTTTTTTTGGTTTTTTGAGACAGGGTTTCTCTGTGTAACAGCTCTGGCTGTCCTGGACTCACTTTGTAGACCAGGTGGCCTCGAACTCACAAAGATCCTCCTGCCTCTGCCTCCCAAGTGCTGGGATTAAAGACGTGTGCCACCACCGCCTGGCTTTAGAAAGCACATTTAACAAGGGCTGTTTCAGCTGCAAACACAAAAAGATGAGAAATGGAAATGGAAATCTATTGTGACTTTTTTTTCTCTCCTTTCCCATTTGAAAATGCTATTTTTTCTTATTTAAATTAGTATTTGGGGAAAATACATTTCTTAATTTGCTCTTGTTGGTCATTATCCGTACAGCTTACCTTGAGCCCTCAAGAAAACTTATATAGTCAGTAAAAGTAGCTACTTTCTGAAAAACAAGCTTAGAATAATTTACCATCTCCCAATCACCTTAAGTGCTACATTATTTTGTGTTGGAAGAGAAGTTTGTGAATTCTTTAGCCACCAGGCATGTGTTTCAAATCCAGACATGATTTTGTATGTAGCTAAAGTATACAACATCAAATGTTACTGTGACTGGTTCAACCCACCTTCTCAATGTTCCCGCTTCATAAGTTACTTATAGGTTGTAGTCAAGGTGCCATTTATGTATGTATGTATGTATATATTCTTTTATTATCTATCTATTCTTTTATTATTTATTATTTATTTATTTCATGCCTACTTTCACCTGTTCATTTTAACTGGTTTTTAAAACTCCATTTCCTCCAGTAAACTCTTTTTTTTTTAAAGATATATTTATTATGTATACAGTGTTCTGTCTGCAGGTATGCCTGTGGGCCAGAAGAGGGCAACAGATTTCATTATGGATGGTCATGAGCCACCATGTGATTGCTGGGAATTGAATTCAGGACCTCAGGAAGAGCAGTCAGTGCTCTTAACCTCTGAGCCATCTCTACAGTCTCCTTCCACCCCCCACCCCCCCACCCCCCGCCTTTTTTGTTTTTTTGAGACAAGGTTTCTCTGTGTAGCCCTGGCTGTCCTGGCCTCACTTTTTGTAGACCAGGCTGGCCTTGAACTCGCAGAGATCCACCTGCCTCTACTTTCCGAGTTCTGAGATTAAAGGTGTGCGCCACCACACCTGACAATTACAGACAGCTGTGAACCACCATGTGGGTGCTGAGATTTGAACTCGGGTCCTTTAGAAGAGCAGTCAGTGCTCTTAACCTCTGAACCATCTCTTCAGCCCCCACTAAACTCTTTTAATAAACATCCTACTCTTTCCTTATAAACAGCATATTTGATATTCATTTTCCAAAGATGAAAACTCTCTATCATGAAAAATTTCTCTCTACTACTTTCATAGCCATCCTTTGCTTTGGCTTTGAAATTCTATCATGTGGCTGGTCATGGGGATGCACACCTTTAATCTCAGCACTAGGGAGGCAGAGGCAGCCAGATCTCTGAGAGTTCAAGGCCAGCCTGATCTACAAAGTTATTCCAAGACAGCCAGGGATACGCAGACAAACCCTGTCTGAAAAAAATAAAAAATAAAAACTATCACATAGGTTGATGGCCTTGTCGTTCAGGCTAACAACCTGAGGTGTCTGATTCTAATCCCCAGACCACATGGTGGAAGGAGTGAACCATGTCCCTTGAGACGCTTTCTGACATAGCATGCCACACCATATGAAGCCCCCACACGCCAACAAAAAAAAGTTAAACTGTGAAAATAGTAAAATGCTAACTCATTCTTTGCCCTTGAAGTTTCCCTTGGATTCTCACATGTGATTTTTACTGTCATCACATTTACCAAATTCATATACACTGTTTGCTCCATTCACCCCCTTTACCAGAGCCTCTTGAAGTCATTGTGATGATATTGATGGGAATTGTTCCCAAGAAATGCAGTATATTTTTGTCATGTATTAATGGTGTATACCATTTATGATATGATGGATATAATACAGTCTTCTTTAACAAACTGTATTTAAGGCCAGGAATGGTAATGTATAGCTATATTTCAGCATTCAAGAAATAAAGGAGGAGGATGGTAAATTTGACTACAGCTTAGGATGCATATTGAGATCCTGCATCAAAACATGAATAAATAAAACCTCAAATATATTGACCTTCTGCCAGATACAAGAGAAATACTATCTGTAGGGAATATTCAGCCCAGGTTTCCCATTTGTCTTTTTGAACTTGAGAAAATAGTGGTAAGGCTGTAAGTGTCCTCATCTCTGTAAAATGAATGCTGACATATCTCTCTTCAAATTATTTTAAGCTTATAAAAGTAGTTTTTGCATTATTTTACATTACTATTTGTTATATGCAATACATCAAAATATTATTAAAGGTTTCTACATTTCAATACATATCTATTAAGCATATAACATACTACATAGTAAATGCTATCAGATATATAGTTAACCATTTTGAAATGTAATGGTAATTTCACAGCCCACTAAAAATATGTTAGAATGTTCCTCTGATGTTCCATGGCCATGGTAGTTAAG
This sequence comes from Lophiomys imhausi, assembly GCA_907164525.1. NCBI lineage: Eukaryota > Metazoa > Chordata > Mammalia > Rodentia > Muridae > Lophiomys > Lophiomys imhausi. The sequence goes on from CAJQZJ010010411.1 coordinate 6,518,367, forward strand.
GAGTGTTATGACCTTGTGTACACTGCTTGTATTCTTCTCTGTTCTTTTATTACAAGTTGATTGTGTATTGCCTTTTTTGTAATTGTTGCTTATAGCCAATTCATATGACCAATTTTTTTCTTCTTCTCTGATTTCTACATGTTTTACAGTTCTAATTTTCAATGAATAGAAAAACTGAGCTCACTTGATGTCCCGGGGAGGTTGGTACCTCAGTGGGCTGGATATGGGGGAAGTAGATGGGAGGGTGGAACTGGGAGGAGAGAAGGGAGGGAGGTTGCAATTGAGATATAAAATAAACAAATAAATTAATTGATGGAAAAAAAAGAAATGCTACTAACTGAAGAAACCAGAAAAAAAAGGAAAAGAAAAACTGAGCTCATTAGAATTACAAAATAATATCAATAGTTCATTTTTTAGTCAAAATCTAAGGGCCTGAGCCAGGAATAACAAACATGGGATTGGTGATATATTTAAGGTATTCAAAGTGTTCTTGCTTGCTGCTGGCTTACAGCCATGTTCTAACTTATGACTTTGGCTAAGAAAATGTATGTGGCGGTTAAGAGTTACTCTCTATTTTCAGATAAAAACCCTCGCACACATTTGTCTGTTGCTAACTATGAGAACTTCCATTTTGCAGACTCATCAGCTACTTGGTAATTGAAACTATGCTAGGATCCAATCCTAATATACACTAATATAATTTCCCACGTATGTTAGTTATATATTAACTCTAGTATCCATGCCCTGTTTTACTAACGGTGCAACAAATGTAATCCAGACTTGATTTATATATTAATTTCTAGGTTCAACAGCAAAACAGAATTTAACACCTTGTATGTACCCTCAGAATAGTGTCATCTTTTAGATAAATCAAACCATCTGTCCTCTTCATTTGAAGTAAATGTTAAGGTTTTTTTTTATAAATATAGCTCAGAGTATAGATTGTATGTTGTTCTAACTTCTGAAATTTATTTAATTATATAATAGTTTGATACGCTATGTTGTACTTTAATTGCAAATTTAGTTAAAAATCCTTTTCTTATGCTTGCTATAGAATTATGAAGTATTCAAACACAGAAATTTTTAAACACTGTGCCATTCTGGTTTCTTTGCTGATTTCTCAAAAATATGTGTAGTTCTTTTTCCCTATGTAATAATAGATAGGAATAACAAGTAGAGACACAGATATATGGAATTAGAAAACATCTAAAATTGGATACCATATAGAATCCAACTGGTTTCCTTTCCATGACAGAAAAGTGCCCTTGTTTCTTTTAATTCTATCAAGTACCCTTACTTATAAAGAGATGGGGAAACAGAAATAGAAATAAATTCTTAAGAGGCCATTTATATTCAGAACTGATATTTTGACCCCAGTGCAGCAAACATGCCTGCGCAAGAAGAGCCACAGTAGAAAAGAACAGAAGGAGAAAAATAGCATAGGAAATGTAAGGAAGATGGATGTGTGTGTGTGTGTGTGTGTGTGTGTGTGTGTGTGTGTGTGTGTATGTGTGTGTGTGTGTGTGTGTGTGTGTGTGTGGTGTAAAGAGAAGACCACAGATTGGAACATGGTGCACTTACTTTTTATAGAGGCTAAGATTCATCACAAGTTCCCAAAGCATTTATAGCCGCATGTTAATGCAAGATTTTCATTTAGGTATCAAATGATTGGTGATACACTCACAGGAAAGGGTGAATTGATTTCAAGAACAAGCTATCATGAAATAGATGATCATTAAATGAAAGCCAGAGAGTGGTGATCACAGGTGAGAAACAGCCAGTGCAGTAAGGGGAACCTCAAAGCCATAAATAGCAAAGCATCAAACTGTTCTTGGAAATACGATGCTACCACTATATTCTTAAAAGTCACAGGACTAATACTTCAACCATTTGTTATATATAAAAGGGTCACAATGGGGGCATAAACATGAAAAATCTTTCATTAACTAAAATTTTGGATGATGGGACATGAAGTCCTCAAAGTGGAAGAGGCCAATGCCAACACTGAAACACACAGCCAATGCCTATACAGAAACGCACAACCAAGGACTATATAGGAACTTATATCCAATGCCTACACAGTAACATCAGCCAGTGCCAACACAGAAACTCAGTCAAGGCATATATGGGAACTCATCCTCAATGCCCACACAGGAACTCATCAATACTTACATAGGAACTCACAGCAATGCCTACACAAGAGCTCACAGCCATGCCACAGATCAATGTCAACTTGGTATTATGTCTAAAAAGAACTATGTAAGCCAAACAAAACAACCATTCAAGTTACTTCAGTCCAGAAAGATATTGCTCATACTCATGATAAAATGTAAGCACAAATCTGCCAGACTTCGGTGTTTTTCCTTTTTATTTATTTCAAAGGGGTACAAATGAATGATCTCTAATATTAAGACTGCTATGCTCTTATTTAAAATCAGCACCAAATCTCATAAAGAAATTAAGACTTTGTAAAATAGTGTTCTTTTAAAACTTTCTAAGAGATTAATGAGTCCATCAAAGGCATAGAAAATCCAGCTAGATTGCTTTACCTCTGTCTGCTTCAGTAAAGTCCTGATCTCAGTGCGAAAACACATCCGTTAAGGAAGTGGATTGTGTGGAGCTATCCTTTATGTGCTCCTCCTTGAAGGTGGTGAGAAGTTATTACTGCGCAGTCAGCATATGCCATGATGAGTTTTCGTCTCTGTAGGAGAGTCTATGCTGTTCTCAGATCAAGTTTAGGCATGATTTTCCCACCTGTCCTCTTCCCCAAACACATTGTGGAACAAGCAGAGGCGAAGGTGTAAGTTCTATCTTATACCTCATATATATATATATATCATACTTGACAGATGCGATAGAACTTATACCTTCACCAAAAAGGGGAAGAATCATCAGTGGAAACTGTTCATTCATGCCTATGGTTGGTTACCCTTCCATTAGCAGGACAAGAGCCATTTAATGTAGCCAGAGAGAACTAAAACCTCTGTACTTCAAGACAACCAGCTAAGATTAGATGGGTCCACTAGAGACTTTTAATGAAACTTTTGCACGTGTGTGTGTGTGTGTGTGTGTGTGTGTGTGTGTGTGGTATATTGTCTAATTGATGATGGAGCTGTGGTTTTTGTTATTGTTGTTTTTGAGGTTTGCATCCTTTCCCTACTTGGACAGTGTTTACTTGTGTCTCCCATACTTGGCGAAGCTACCCTTTCTTTCATGGACTTTACTGAAGAAGGGAATTTGGAAATGTATCTACCAAGCCCAATATTGATGAGAAGCTTAGAGAGTTAGGAACTTCATGTGAAACAAATTCTTCTGAGAGGGCCAGAAGGCAGCATCACAGTTTCTATCCAACCTATTGGCCAGGTGCTTGAACGGTATGCATGCAGCAAATTGCTTGGGTATGAGTCCCACATATCCTACTTGGACCTGGGTTCTTCAGAAAAGTGCAAAAGCAAAGGAAACTCCCATCCCATATCATCCTTCAACCATCATATCTTTTCATGGCTTGGATCCCTTAGAAGCATGAGTTTTGTAATGTAGCATTTCTAGATAAAAGACATACCGTTGACCTTCATGATATGTTCCATGCATTTGGAATATATATGAATACCCATTAACTGACATTCTCCTCCATTTAAAGAAAATGAGGTTCCTTATGAATGAAGCTGCTATGCACGTCCATGTGCAGGTTCATCACTTTGGGCTTCTTTAAATCTTAAAATTTGTTTTTGCTTGTTTTCCTGTGTCCCTCCTTACTGTTGGGTTCTTCCCACCTAGCCTTACCTCCATGATTCCTCTTGAATTGAGACTTCATCCCTGATGCCCAATAGCTGTTTTATCACGGGTCATCACACACCTGAGTAATATGACAACTTTCTCTACAATCCCACTGACCCCACTTTCTCCTTTTTCTGCCCTGTCAGTCTAGATAATACAGTCAGTCTCCCTCCTAAGTCTCTCAGCTCACATGGTGCTGTAGCTTCCTTCTGATGTTCATACCAGATTCAAATATCAAGAACCACCATCCATTCATTCCAAGTTGTTCTCCCAACCTTTCACTGTGTCTGAATTAGGTACTTAAAATGATAGGAAAGGAGGGAAGAAAAGAAGTAAGGGAAGGAGAGAGGGAGTGAGAGAGTAAGAGAGGGAAGGATGAAGGAGGAGAGGGAAGGAAGAAACAAATTAAGTTATAACTTCATATTTCTAATTAATTATCATCTCCATACTTTCCAAATTGCAATATGAGAAACATTTATTCCACAAATGCTATTAGACATACCTTTACCTCTACATTTGTGTGTGTCGTGCGCGTGCGTGCGTGCGTGTGTGTGTGTGTTATGGTCAGGGTAGTCAAACATTCTTTATCACTTCTACCAAGAGGCCTTTGAAATCACCCTTTCATCTCTATTGACCAGATGGCAATCTCTGCTCTAATCATCACACTCCTGAACCACTTCAGCTTCATTTCCATTTAACCTCACTGCTGTCATCAATCTCCTCTTCAACCAGCAAAAAACTACTGCTGCCAACACCAGATTTGCTCCCTGCAGCTCCTCAAACCCTGTCTTTGCTCCCTGTCACTAATATATGAAATTCAAATTCTTCACAATTGATTTTCTGGCATTTTAGGATGAGTATTTTTACCTGGAGTTCAGACAAACTGGGGTCAATGGCAGTCTGTGCTGTTTCCACCTCTGTAACCATGGTGTCAGATTGTGCAGCAATTGGTTCCCCATTATTCAATATTCAGATTTCTCTTTTCTCTTTTCTTTGGAATTTTCTGAGTTCTATATATGCTTCTTCAGGAAGTCAGCTTTGACCAAATAAAGATCTGGGAATGTTGTGTATTTAATACTTCATTACAAAAGTTTGATATATTTAATTTTTCTATTCCAAGATTATATACATATTGAGACCAAGTGAGGCTTTCCATCACACCAGCCAACCTCCAACATCTCACAAACACAACCAAGAAATGAAGACTTAAACCAATCATATGAAAACAAATTCAATGTACTTTATATTAGTTTCTTTACTAAATGTGGGCCTTGAAGAAATAGTGGGATTTTTTTTTACCTTCTCCAGCTTCTTTTTGATATACCATGAACCAATTCATAGATATAAGTGAGCGAAAGACAGTTAATTTTTTTTATTTATGTGTTCAGGGAAATGTTATTTAGATAAAACTGAGCAAAACTAAGTGTCCATCATCTTATTTAAGGAACATAAAACCACATCTGCTATAAAATGTAGTGCTATGTTAATACATTTTGCCTGTTGCAAATAACTGGTTTAAATCAATGATTATAAGCTATAATTCATTAATTCATCAAACAATAGTATTGCATTGCTTGCTTTTTAAGACTATTTTCCTGAGCAATAAAAGTAGATTGGAATTAATAAACAAAAATTACCTTGCTACTTTTTCCCCAGAGGTCTACATAAATTACTTCAGGGTTTATAAATGACAAAGTAGTCTTCGAAAAAGATTTCTCAGTGAAGAACAATTTGTATCCTTCCTTCATATCATAATCCAAAAATAAATATAACTTCGTGTGAAATAGACAACAAATAAAATATTTTAACAGCTTTTGTCTTATAGACATTTAAGAAGTTGATGAATGTTATATTGAGTACTGTGATAAATCATGTATTAATCATTTTATATGAAGAAGTCATTTATATAGTATAGCTTCCTGCATTAACAGCAATAAATCTGTATGTTTAATATAGGAGAAGGATACTATTGTGGTATTACATACCAAATCTCTAATTTGGAGCACTTAGTATAATTTGAACTCATCACAGTTCTCCACATTATAATGCAAGTGATAAAAATTTTGGTCTCCTGGGGTTGAGAAGTAGCTCATCAGTTAACCATCTGAGCTCTTGCAGAGGACCTGGGTTAGGCTCCCAGTACCTCCTTGGCAACTCTTAACCTTCAGCAATTCCAGTTCCAGAGAATCCAAAGCCCTCTTCAAGTCTCTGTGAACACTGTATGGACACATGTACAAGTTGTTCATATCATGCATACTTGCCAGCAAACATTTATACACATGAAATAAAGATAAACTCTTTTTAAAACATAAGTCTTGACCTAGTCTTTACACTATGCTTCTAGCTCAAATCGCACTGGTACAAAAATATCCATTTGGAACGGCGAGGAGTATGGGTGTTTTTACATACACAATGTATGGCCTGCCCTCCAGAATATATTCTAGGTAAAATTTTTAAAAAGAGGCAAGTTAACCAAGTATCTCAAGATGGTGACGGGAACCATGTTTCACAAATAAAGCCCAACCATGGGACACTTAACTCTCCCTGGGGAGATGAGAAGCATTGGGGGAAGGAGGCTGAACTAGTTCCAGCTGAAAATTGAAGGGTGTGGAGTTCTCTGTGAAAATAAGAAAGGAAATCAAAGGGATAAACATTGGAAACGAAGAAGTCAAATTATCCCTATTTGCAGACGATATGATAGTATACATAAGCGACCCCAAAAATTCCACCAGAGAACTCTTCCAGATGATAAACAGCTCAGCAAGGTGGCTGGATACAAAATTAATTCAAAAAAATCAGAAGTCCTTCTTTATACAACAAACAAATGGGCTGATAAAGAAATAAGGGAAACAACCCCCTTCACAATAGCCACAAACAATATAAAATACCTGGGGGTAACTCTAACCAAGCAAGTAAAGGACCTATACAACAAGAACTTCAAGCCCTTGAAGAAAGAAATGGAAGAGGCCTTTAGAAGATGGAAAGATCTCGCATGCTCATGGATAGGTAGGATCAACATAATAAAAATGGCTATCCTACCAAAAGCAATATATAGATTCAATGCAATTCCTATCAAAATACCAACACAATTCTTTATAGACTTGGAAAGAGCTATTCTCAACTTCATATGGAACAACAAAAAGCCCAGAATAGTGAAATCAATCCTTTACAATAAGAAAACATCTGGAGGTATCACCATCCCAGATTTCAAGCTGTACTACAGAGCAATAGTAGTAAAAACAGCATGGTATTGGTACAGAAACATACCAGTAGATCAATGGAATCGAATTGAAGATCCAGAAATAGACCCACACACTTATGGGCACCTAATTTTTGACAAAGAAGCCAAAACGGCACAATGGAAGAAGGACAGCATCTTCAACAAATGGTGCTGGTCCAACTGGATGTCCACTTGTAAAAGAATGAAATTAGACCCATACTTATTACCTTGTACAAAACTTAAATCCAAGTGGACCAAAGACCTTAACATAAGGCCGGTCACCCTAAATCTACTAGAAGAAAAAGTGGGAAAAATCCTCGAACTCATTGGCACAGGTGACAACTTCCTGAACAGAACACCAACAGCTCAGGACCTGAGAGCAACAATCAATAAATGGGACCTCATGAAACTGAAAAGCTTCTGTAAGGCAAAAGACACTGTCATTCGAACAAAACGGCAGCCTACAGACTGGGAGAAAATCTTCACCAACCCCACATCTGACAGAGGGCTAATATCCAAAATCTACAAAGAACTCAAGAAATTAAATGCCAAGAAACCAAATAATCCAATCAAAAATGGGGGATGGAGCTAAATAGAGAATTCACAAAGGACGAATCCCTAATGGCTAAGAGACACTTGAAGAAATGCTCAACATCCTTAATCATCAGAGAAATGCAAACTCAAGACGACTCTGAGATTCCATCTCACACCTGTCAGAATGGCTAAAATCAAAAGCTAAAATGACAGCACATGCTGACAAGGGTTTGGAGTAAGGGGAACCCTACTCCATTCCTGGTGGGAGTGCAGGCTTGTGCAACCACTATGGAGGTCAGTATGGTGATATCTTAGAAAACTTGGAATAACTTTGCCTCAGGACCCAGCCATACCACTTCTGGGTATACACCCAAATGTCTCCTCACGGAATCATAAGGAAGTTTCCTCATCTATGTTCATAGCAGCCTTATTTGTAATAGCTAGAAACTGGAAACAACCCAGATGTCCCTCAACCGAAGAATGGGTTAAAAAACTGTGGTACATTTACACAATGGAATATTATTCAGCTATCAGGAGCAATGAAATTATGCAATTTGCAGCCAAATGGATGGAACTAGAAAAGCTCATCCTGAGTGAACTAACCCATACTCAGAAGGATGAATATCACATCTATTCACTTATAGTAGGATTTTAACTATATAGTAGAGGATATCAATACTACAACCAACACACCAAAGGGAACATGGACATAGACTTTTTATTTTTTGTTCTTTTATTTTTATTTTTCTAATTCTTTTTTATCTGTTTGTTGGCTTATTTGTTTGTTTGGTTTTTTAGTTCTCTCTCCCTGGCAATGAGACACTTTTCACTGGTGATACTGCCTCGTAGACCCCCATTGTATGAGGAGGCTCCTGGCCCTCATATGACCTATGAACTGGGGTGAGGGACTGTTATATAGGGACACCCACTCCAGAGAAGCAGGATGGAAGGATCAGGGGATAAAGAAAAAAATGAAATGTGAAGTTTTGGCCTTTGGCTACTAATTGTCATAAACTGTTTAGGATAATTAAGAAATGTAAACTAATAGTCATGCAAGCCTGTCATTTTGTTAGGTGCTATGACAGTCTACTATAGTTATTTTCTAAGCTAATCAGAAATCAAGTTGCAAAGAGACAAGCAACATTTGCTTATCCTAATATAAAAGATAGATAGGGCCTCTTCAAAAACCTCAAGAGATCTGCAGAATATGGCATTCAAAGATGTTCGCTTAACTTTAGAACTTTTTGATATCGAGACATGTCAACTCCTGATAGCACCCCCTATTCTACTCCAAGTAGAAGATGAGCATTGAAGAATCTCCAGTGGGAGATGATTGAATTAGTGACAAGCCTATCTCTTGGCAGAAAAAAACCCTTGCTCCAACTGTAGACAGAATGCTGTCCAAAAAGGACAAAAATTGGAAGCAGGTAAGTCGACAGCCTAGCTCTGCCAAGACAGGGTAGGCAAGTCCTTCATAACCCCTGCTCTACAACCAATGTCTGTCAGAGAAACAGGGCCAAACAACTGAAGATCGATGCTGTAATACATGGAGAGAAAATGGGAACTGTCCAGGCAGCCACTGGTATGTCGTTTCTTAGTTTTGGAAGCTGCAGGCCCTGCACTTCCTATATAATCAGACATATTTATCCCTCTCAGGTCTCTGAGGTGGTTGAAGAATAGATAGCTAGAGTCTCATAATTAAATTTTGAGTTGTTTAGGAATCAAGAAAGTGCCCTGGATCTAAGAAGATGTTTCTAAAATTGTGATGCAAGTTAGTACGAAAACTGAGTTAGATATAGAACTTTAAACTCATGGAGATGGTTAGATAGGAGAACATTAAAGTCAGGTGCCAAATACATATGGACTGGACAATGGGAATGTATGCTAAGCCATATAACTCTTGTAATTGTGGCCTAATTACCTCTGTTGTTGTGAATTGTATTTATTATTATAAGAGAAAGAGCCATTTATTGAACTGAAAGAGGGAGCTGTTGGGGGGAAAAAGATATATCTTAAACTAAAAAAAAAAAAAAGGATGGGGATGGGTGGGTTAAGGTGGAAGAGGGTGGGAGGATGGAACTGGAGGGGGGAGTAGGGAGGGGATTGTGATTGAGATGTAACATGAAGAAAAAAATAAATTAATTAATTTAAAAAAATAAGTGAGGGGGTAAAAAGAAAGGCAGGATTCTTTGGAAAGCAAAAGTCTGGCGGTTGGGGTGAGGCTATGAGGAGAATTCTGCCAGAAGAAACCACTGCAGTCCAGAATGCTGTTGTGTAATCCATGTTAATTATGCACTTCCTCCTAAGGACCAAAGGAAAGCACACAGGAGACTCCAAAGGAAGCTGATAATTGAAATAAAGAAATATTACATCCATGTCAGCCCTGTTTTCAAACTTTAAAAATACATGTCTAATTTCAAATATTTTTAGAAATCACATTGTCATAAAAGTCAGTAACTCAAAACAATTCCATTAAATTTCTTTTTCACGTACTGTGCTGCTGTTTGACCCCCATGCCTCCAAGTGTTTCAAGCATTTGTTTAAAAGTATGTGTCTGCCTCATATGGGATGCATTATACTTAATATATGGCATTTAATTAAGCCAGTAGGTATGTGTGTCTGTAAACCTTTACTGGGCAGTTTCTTTAGCAGTGTATAATGAGCCCATCTGTGCAATGACACCCACAAAACACCATCCTGGCAGATGTCATGAGTGGCTGAGGCTCACTCATGCAGCCACTGAAATAAAGCCACTGCAATCAAGCTCTCTACAAAGCAGTGTTCTGTTCTTCCATCCATTAACTATGCGCCCCATCCCTTTCAACTCTGTATCAAAGGCAGGCAGTGTTATTTACCAACTGGAACTAACAGCAGCAAATTAGCACCAGCTGACGGGGAGACGTTGGCCCAATGAACTTTATGTTTCCCCCATTGGATCCATTTACTATTGCTGTTCCTGCTTTGCAACATGACTTCCCTAGAAAGTGCTTCTCCCTTCAGTCCCTCTGCTGGAAAGAGACAACAGCTTGAAGCCAGGAGCTGCTTCTGAACAAAACAGGCAGAGTGGCAAGAAAGGCTTCTGGGCCCACAACAATAAGCGCATCATGTCATAATTACAGTAAGACTCCCGAGTGGCCTGTGCACATTCCGGTGCCGTGCAGCTATTTTTCAGTACTGGAAATGTGTAGCCAGGAGCCATAATTTAATCTAGCCACTTTCCACTTTCTGATAGCATTAAATTGATTTTTTTTAATCCAGGAAATTAGCATGAATATTTATTGACTGACAAAAGACTACATTTGTACAGCTAGCTAAATGTGCCAGAATATTTAATATATGTATTATTTTATTTTAGCCAAAGTATATAAATAGGTGAATAGAAGTTTTTGTTTATTTTGTTGTATAGTAGTTCAAGTTGATTTATTCTTTGAGCTCCAGTAGTATTTTCATTATATGTAATATATTCATATATATTGCAATATTTACATATGGAATGTCATATATATACATATATTAAGCTCATCCCCTTTCTTTTTTGAATTACAACGTTTTAATGGTGCATATAAATATTGTTTTATGTTTCTTTTAACATCTTCACTTGATTTTGACTAAGTTAATAAAATGTACCCACTACTGTTTTGTACTTAAAAAAGAGTAGGAAAATGAATTTTTAGTGTTGATAAGACTATGCTTCACTTAGTATTAAAAACTGACTCATCACCTTTGAGCCACAAAATAATTTAGATTCAGAAGAATTAGGAGAAGCACACATGTCAGAGAGGTGGACAAGCCTAGAATCAGTTTTTTAAACTTACTAAGGATTATCTATGGGAAAGATGTAGTCTACTATGACAGTGTAATGCATCTCTGAATAATACTACATTATCATCACTACCTTGGAAGTATTTTCCATGAAATCCATTATAGGTCTGACTTCTAAGAGGTTCTAAGGATGAAATATTGCCCTGGACATCCACAGGATGGGGTGGTCCCATCTCAGAAACAGGAGCCTGAATAACCAAACCTGACTATGTCAGAATTAAAGCACAAATCCAGGAGAATGCTCAAAAACCTGATGATATGACAGAATATTTATTTCCATTAAAAAAAAAACTTTATTTAAGAATGACCTGTATACAAAAACAATCAAAGACTAAATACTAAAATGGGAGGAGTCAGTAAACAGAGGATCAAGTGGAAAGAATACCACACAGAAACACACAAATGTGAGTTTTCTCTTTGCTACACCTACCTCCAGAACCTTGAGACTCTGGAATTCTCCATATGCTTCAAGAGTTATTATCTTTGAGACAGATCAAGGGCTTTCCTCTTTCTTCTCATTGATAGTGCAGTATAGCAGGTTCCCTGGAAACTTTCCCAGCAATGGGAGGCCCTTGGTTTTATGGTTAGATCTAATGGCTGAAATCTCTTAGGCAATTTAAGTCACTTCTTGAAAGTCATAGGCAACTAACCAATGATTTTATGTGCTTGATTTTATCTATGAACATCAAAAGTCAGATGATCAATTTTAGGATGAAAACATAACTAGCAGAAGCTATGTAGGGAAGGAAGACTGACATAAAACTACTGAGAGGACCTGACTAGCAGCTGTAAGGGCAGCAGGCTCTCCAACCACCACTGTGTCCCTTCTTATGAAGCGGATTTCAAACAAGCTAATTTAGTATGTTCTTCAATAAGCAAGGCAAGCTACAAAATGGAATCTATTAGCTCAGTGCATGACCTTCAGTGAGAAACACATCTCCTCTGCAATGTCCACTATAACTAGAAATCATAATACTAATTGATTTCCTCCCATGGTTTGCTTTAAGTGTGGGAAGAATTTTTTTTATCAATTTATATTTTCAAGTTACATCTCAATCAAAGTCCCCTCCCCCCTCCTCTCCAAGTACCACCCTCCCTCCCTCCTCTCCATCTCCATCCTCCCCTTCTCATCTGATGAGGGTAGTCCCCACTTATCAACCCCCCCTCAGTTCATCAGTCACATGAAGGCTAAGAGCTTCTTCTTGTACTGGGGACTGATATGGCAGCCCAGCTAGGGTAAGATGTTCCACTAGGAGGCAACAGGGTCCATGACTCACTGCTGGGTAGGGTTTTCCATAGGATAGTTATACTAGGTTCCTGTTTGTTTGTGTCTGTGGGTTGTAGGATAATTGTCCTGTGCTATATGGTTAATATCCACTTATGAGTGAGTAGATACCATGTATATCCTGGAAAGAATTTTTAAAATGAAAAGCTCAGTATAATTTTTTTTTTTTAGATCTGACAGTCAAAACGTACAACTTGAGCTTCTTCAAAACTCTGGCTCTTAAAGCAGCCAAAGCATATGATCTGGTTTATCAGAATCTAATGTGATAAATGTGCCAAACCTGTAACAGGATGAGATGTAGGGATCACGAAGAGAAGGCAAAAAAAAAAAAAACCTTTCATGTGTTGAAAATCACAATTCAATTCATTAGATGACAGTGTTCTAGTTTAATCCTTGGTTAGTTACTTAATAGTTTTCTAATCTAGTGAATCATTACACATCTAATATGTAGATGCTGAGGTTTTACTTCCTAAATTGGTTCATCGTGAGAAGCATCTATCACTTTTTCATACTTACAGTTAGACGTGCATGTGTTTTGTCCTATCAAAACTTCCCAAAATGATAAGCATTATGACAATGTCATCCACAGTTAACAGAGTGAACTTGAAGAGGAAGAGACACAGGATGTAGGACATATCCTCGGACAACTGCAGGATAGTAGGCACCTGGTTTTTATTTATAGCAGTTGGGCTTATTTTTCTAACCTATACTATTTCTGTAAACAGAATTGCTAAATTTTAATGTTCTGTAAGGCACTCAGGTAAGGTCTCTGTTGCTGATTAGATCAGTAAAGGATATATTTCCCAATGCACTTGCTTTTGGAAGAACGTTGGTTTCACAGGGTTCTATCATTAGAACCCCTGCATCTCACACACTGACACTGCCCTGACTCATTCCCCACCTCTGCAATTGGTGTGATTACATAAGCCAGCATGAGCATGCATGCACTCCGTACTTAAAAGTCTCACTTTGATGGAATTGTACCATCAATGGCTTGATTCAAACTACACCTGTGACAGATGGACTTATACCATCATAGTTGGTTTTTTTTTTACTTGATTATCATTTTCCTGGCTCCAAGCAATTTCTTTCTTTCTTTCATTTTTTTTAAATGATGTCACTCATCTCAGGAAGCCCTAGGGGGGATCTTGAGGAAAAGAAAGATGCAAACTGAGTTTTGTTTAGAGGAGTTTGCAATGTGGGCACTTGAGGGAGTAGTATGATGAAGAAGCAATTAGCTTCTTGAGTCTAGGGTGCCATTTAGAATTTTGAAGCTACTGTGCTTCATCAGAAAATTGACCTTTTTAAATTTTTATGTCAGAAATTTCCACTATAAGTGTTCACATTTTTTAAAAAGTGAATCTTCTGGGAAAATATGAAAGGCTTGAGAAGGAGCCAGGAAGGGCTATAGTACCCTAAAGAAAAGCTGAAATCAGCTCCACTTGAATATAAAACACCACACCATGAAATAGCCCGTGCTTAATTTTTAAATAATTGGTGTCATTAAATAACATAACAATGACACAGAAACACCAGTCCTGCGTAAGAAGTAGGCTGGCAGTACATCTTAGATTTACAGCCAACTTGCAGTCTTGCAGGATAATTGCTTTGCTCTCTAGGAAAAAAAAAAGGTCCTTTTCTCATTACCTTGAATTGTCATTCCTATGCTGTAATCATCTTAATGTGATTGTAATTTATGTACTGTATTTTTCAATGCTGTATCAGATTTGCCATTTTAATTTCCCCATCCAACTCCCATAATTTAGTAGAGGGGGAAATGTCATAGTCAATAGAGAAAAGGAGGGGGAGTCATTTAGGAACAGGAGACTTAACACAGAAGGTCACAATACTCATTTATGCAGTCCATAGATTTGCCTCTGCCAAGAATAACACAGAATGTGCGGGAGGAGGGTGTAGGAGACAATGTAGGAAGAGGTTAAAGGTTAAATTACCTAGTTTCCAGTCTTAGAAATTGTATTATTAGCTGTAGCACCTTGGACAAATTAACCATTTGGTTTTCTTTTTGTTTTAGTCTTTATCTTCCCTGTCTGTAAAACGGAATGGCAATATTGTTAGTGGAGATTATATAATCCATTCCAATGTTCAGTAGCCTAAAGCAAAGACTTATTAAGTGTTCCTGATCTTTCTAGTGGTGTAGGAAGCCTCAACTGTGCCGTTCTGGGTTGAAGAACTCAGTCAGATGCCAGCTAGACCTGCAGCTGTAATCACCTGGATAAGGCATACAAGATAGTACCCTTTCATGAGGTGTGGAAAATGCTATCTGGTCAGGAATTCTCAGCTGAAATGTGAGCTCAGTACCACTCCAGGCATCTCATAAGCTGGCAGCAAGCTTAGAGTTGGAGAACCATCCCCAAAATTGCCTTCCTTCTTGACTACAAGAAGTGTCAAAGTTTCTATAAGCCACCTTTGTAGATCATGGGATCAGAAATGAGACCCCGTCCTGGAGAGGGGGAATGCAAGATGATATTGTAGAAAACATGTGATATGGGGATGTCATTGCAATCTTCTGTTACAGTGCCCTACCTCACACCATCTGTGGAAGGGTGAAAGCAGCCCAGATCTATGAGTACAGACATAAGTATTTAAAAAGAAATTTGATAACATGATCCCACAACCTTCAAGCCAGGGACGTTTGTCCAGAATTACAGTATCAAGCATGAAATCCCCTTCTGTGCAGCAGGCTTTAAACCAAATCTGAAAAATTTTTATCCAATAACAGTCTTGCCATTATTGCATTATTGTGCACATCTTACCTTGCAGGTCAGTATTACATCATGCAGAGATGCAGGGTAGCATGCTGGGTAAAATCATTCATATCTTCTGAGGTGGAAAAACAGTCAGCATACCAAATGGGAGAATACTACTCATCCGGTATAGCCTTAGTGCCTAGAATATGCAAAATCCTAATTAGTTAGTAAAATTAAAGATATATACATATACACACTAGGATAATTACAGTTATACATTTGGGAGTATAGCTGACTAATGTAGTGATTTCCTAGATGTCTGAGGCTTGGGTTCTAACCTCAGCACACTATTTTTTAAAAAGTTACCACAGTTCTCTCTCTCCCCCTCCAACTTTTATGGTGCTGAGTCTCAAACTTGGAGCTTGTAAAAGAAGACCCTCACTCTGCAGCTGAGCTAGAGTTACATTCCAAGCCATCATTCCGTTTTATAATGTTCTTTTCTCCTCATTGTTTGATGATTTCTGTTGCAATACTATAAGCAAGGACATCAAACCACATGATCTTATAAAACATGTTTTTCAATGTAATGGTAAGGACACTGGAATGGGAATGGCTTTGTTGAAGCAACTCAAATAGTTATCTCTGTGAGCCTTTGCATATTGTTGAAAATATCTGTAATTATTTAAGTATATATATATATACATATATATATAAATGATTTGTTCCTTATCAACTAAAGCTTCCATATAGTTTTGTAGAATGAAGTCTCACAATATTACCCAAACCAAATAAATGGGAAAATCAGTTAAAGAGATCAGATTTAATTACTTACTAGGAATCTATGATCTATGACACTGAATAAATCACTGTTTCTCAGGGTTGGGGGAAGGGAATAGAGTCATGACAAAAGATAGAAACAATATACTTTTTCTAGCCAATAAAATCCTTTTCTAGTCATTCATACTTTTATGTATATTTTTCCTTGTGTCATTAGCTTCACATTACAAATGGGCAGGGACAAAAGTATCTTCCTAAATTGTCATCCACCTTGCTTTTTAAGATAGGGTCTCCCATTCAACCTAGTACTTGTCCATTCAAATGAACTGGATAGCCAGCAGTTCCTAGAAACCATCTTATTTGTGTTTTCCCATGACTAGGATTACAGGTCTACACTGTGACATCCAACATTTTACATGATGCCTGGAATATGAACTGAGGTCGTTATGATTGCTTTGCACTTTCTTTACTGTCTGAGCCAGAAAAAAAAAAAAAACTGTATGGTGCTTTATCTTTAAGTGGCACTTTGACCATCACCGAATCTGCCATAAAAAGAGTTCTTGTATCTATGGAACTTATCACATTGTCTTAATATAGGTGTCAAATAGTTTTAGTATTGTTTGCAACTAGGTTTCCCTCTATCCTGTGTTCTTAATTTCAGCTGGACATTTGTGGTGCCCTATGAAACTCACTAGAGATATATAAATCCTCAGAGATCCTGAACATGCCTACAGCTTAAAGCCATTGGTATGTTTGAAACATTCCTCCTCAGAACAGAGTTTTGAATTGGGCAACAGTTAACAGGAACAAACAAATGCATCTGAGTACTGATACCTATAGCTATATGCTTGTATGTCCATATCCGTGGCGAAAATGACAAAACACAAAATTCGGACATGGAAATCATTCTGAAATGCACTATGATACTTTTTGAATATTTAATTTTCATTCTCCATAGAGATAAATATATCATATTTTGAATTTCATGAACTTCCCAACCTTATAAATCATGGATACGAAAGTTCAACTTTTTTTCTTGTGGCGTATTTGCACTTAGGATGTGCAAGGACAGACACAGAAAGCCTGGCGGTGACTTGAATCAAACAATGGGAATTGCCTTCCTGCATCTTTTATCTGACAAACCTGAACAGCCAAGAAAATTCTCACCAATGTTCTTTTCCTTTTCTTTCACAATGTGTCTTTAGATACATTATAGGATTTTGGTAAAGCATCAAGAGAAGGTACTATCTAGCCACAAACATGTGAAAGAGGAAGGAGGGAAGGGAGAACCAGTTTGATGAAGCTTATCTGACTTTCATATTCATCATTCTCCCCATCCCCATGTCTTCATCATATTCATCA
>CAJQZJ010010411.1:6535861-6560884 GCA_907164525.1 Lophiomys imhausi
TCTCCCCATCCCCATGTCTTCATCATATTCATCATTCTCCCCATCCCATGTCTTCATACTACTTCTGCCCTTTTCCTATTAACTCAGTCATGCTTTTTAGCTTTCTGAGGATCGTAAGATGTAAAGTTCCTGAAGGTAAGCTGGATGCCACAAATGCCTTACATCAGTCATCATATCTGTGTGCCCCCAAAGACAGACTTTCTTCAGTGATCAAAAATGCTAAGACGGCATTGAGAAGATAGGCAATGCTGGGTGGGTCATCTTCCAAATTAAATATACCTCTTAAAATGTGTGTCTTCATAAAGTTAAATTTTATGGTCACCACTTTACTCACGTAACATTTTTTATTTGGGATTGAATTAAGAATAACCTCTGTGAGCCTCCAGAGGAGTGGGATGGAAGGAAGGGTTAGGGGGTAGAGGGTGGGAGGGTGGGACTGGGAAGGGTGGAAAGAGGACACTATGATAGAGATATAACCTGAAGCAGTAAGTAAATAAATTAAAAAAAAGAATAACCTCTGTGAGCTTAGAAGTCATCTTGAGCTCACATGCCAGATCGAGCAAATGTTGCTTGTAAGAAAGGGACATGACTCCTTGTTTGCATCATTCTACTGGGTGTTTTTAAATTGAGATTTTTTTTTTCCAGTACTATCTTTCAGGAAGGTCATAAACTTTCCTTAAATGCATTATCCCCAAATGACAAAAACTGTGATCTGAAAAAGTCCAATGATCCTTCAAGATGACTCTGACTGACTTTACCGTGGGAATCTTTAAAATCGGATAAATCACATCCTCCAAAGACATAAAAGCTAAAACAATGAACAAATTACACTACGGGAATGTCTCCCAGACTTCAGAAACCATCATCATCTGTGAACCAAGTGGAAGTTGCCATGTAGCTTCCTTCTCTGCCTTGGGCAACACTGGAAGTTGTCAACCTACAATGAGTTTATTTAGCAGAAAATTCTGTTATTTTTGAGGGTTTTTTTTTAAACCAAATATTTATTGATTTTCCTATGATTCTTTAACAAATACCTCAGCCCGTAAGTGATGGCAGAATCTCTGGACCATCAATTCCTGCACACAGGAGCCATGTTTGTTTAGTCTGTTGGTTCATTATGGTTACTAAAGACATATTAACATGTTTAATTGAACTGAAAAAATGACAAATAATAACTGTGTTCCAAAATGACTACACTTATGGTTTATTTCATTTCTTCATTACTACAA
Source organism: Lophiomys imhausi (assembly GCA_907164525.1). NCBI lineage: Eukaryota > Metazoa > Chordata > Mammalia > Rodentia > Muridae > Lophiomys > Lophiomys imhausi. The sequence goes on from CAJQZJ010010411.1 coordinate 6,537,091, forward strand.
GCCTATCAGATAAGAGCACAGTTTTCAAATTGGAACACACCATTGTCATTTGCTCTATAACTGCAATTGGGTTACAAAAATACCACAACACCCCCGTAGTGCTTTGGATAAAATTGTGATTTTGTTTTGGGCTACACTCACCATTGTCCTAGGGCACATACATCTCAGGCCTCAAGTTGAACACCTGATTGGTAATTTTACTAGTCCTACTTTCAGGGATAAAAAAAGTGAAGCTTGGGTGGATCCTTAACTAAAGTTCTACAGTTCTAAGTCAAATCCAAGGCTGATGATATCTTAGCCACTTTACTATAACTTCAAAGACAATGAACAGTCTTTCATTCTGGCTGAAACTTGAGTCCATGACAACTCCATTGCCCTATGGAGTATCAAAGGGCAACAGGGAGTGACTGGAAGTCCAGACAAAGAGAATCCAAATAACTAGACAATATGACAAGTTCAAAAAGATGCAAACTCAGAGAGATGGAGTCAAAAATAAGGGTTAGTAGAAGGCAGGAAAAAAAAAGTTCTTAGTATACATAAATGGTTAAAAGGGTAAAAGAGCAGAAAGGCATTAGCCAGTGGGTAACACAGAAACATGGCTCCCCGTGATCCTATTCCTTTACCTGAGACATCATGAGTGCCCAACTGAAAACTGAAATAAGATAAAATACACCAAATACATTAAATAATAGTTTTTATTTTTTTATACTTGGTTTTATTTTAAAATGTCCTATTTATTAAGCAGAATAGCGTAGCATAATAGAAAGGAAATCAGATTTCATGGTATATAGATGAACACAAAGGCTTAGAACTTAGAGCACTTTTTGCTGTCTCTTCTGTTTAGCATAGTCTCCTTTGTCTTGTATAAAGAAACAGAAGGAAGATAAGGGTAAAATAAATTAGTAAAATAATCTCAGGATATATTTTGGGAAGTTTCCTATATATAAAACATTACAAAGAAACCGTTTAGATAACATGTTCATCTTCAGAGTGATCTGGTAGCATGAGTTAACTCTGATCCTTACCACACAAGTAAGGAAGCTAGAATCTGCTAAGATTAAATTCCTTGTGCCTATTTATAGTTATCAAACCGAAGTAAAAAGGGTCAAGTCCACATTCTTTTTTTATTGCCACAATAAACTGGGGATACATGTGTCCTTCCTAAGGAATCCTAGAATTTCTTCCTTCTGGGCTGAACTATACTGGAGTGTGGTGTGTACAACTGAACACAGACAACAAGAAAAGGACTCAAATTTTTAGGTTCAAGAAAGAATATGACAAATTAGCAATGCGTAGAAGCTTTAAGGTAAAGACAAAAGTTGCATCCAAAATCTGTTAGTGCCAAACAATGGAGGAAGGTACAGCCCATTGCTTCAGCTCTGGAGGAATGTGATCATGTCTGGTGGTGAAACCACAGAAATATATCCAAAGATCTGAGACAATAAAGAGCTTCAGAGCCCCCCCTACATGAAGGGTCATAACTCTGTGAAGGGTCTGGAAAGAGAGCTCAGTCAGTAAAGCTTGCATTGCAAACATAATGACCCAGTCTTGTTCTCCAAAGCCCACATACAACAAAGCCAGGCATGGGTGTCATGCACTTGTAATCCCATTCCTGGTCAGAGATGGAAAGATCCCTGAGGCTCACCAGCCAGGCAGCCAGTCGAGCATATTTGGTGAGTTTAAGGCAGTTAAGAGACACTGCCTCAAAGAACAGGATAGATGGTTCCTGAAGGACCACAGCCAAATCTGTCCTCAGGCCTTCACATGCATGAGTGTGTACACACACATACACACACACACACATGACCACATGCATACATGATTTACTCTGTCATTCCACGACTGAAAGGATAAATGAAAGAGGCAAGATTTTATTCTGAATACAACATAATTTCAAAATCAAAATCATGCAAAAAATAACACTGTAGAAATAATTAATTAAATTATTAACTATTATTTAGATTATATTTAATTGGTCAGTGGTGTTAATCCTTAACCCGTCATTATAAATAAGTACACAGACACCTGATGGATTTTAACAAGCATTGGCCTGGATTGAGCAATCTTAGCCCATCTAAACTGGCCCTTAATTCTATTCCCCAAATATGACCCCGTATAAACATATGTCCCCTGGGATAATATTCCCCACGCTATGCTGATGTTCCAGGCCACATAAAATGACTTTTTTTTTTTTCTCTAAGCCATGGCGTGTGTCCTCCTTCCTGCTCTCGGCTTCTTCTCCTTCTTCTGGAGGCTTCTTCTACCCATCCACCTCTCTGCTTCAGAGGCCCAAGCACCTTAGTCCCCCCTACCTCTGTCTTTGCCTAGTCTCAGGCCAATCAGAGACAATGGTTCACAAGAAAGGTAACACAGCATTACTTGGTGTACAGCAAGCAGGCTTGTGGGAGCAGGTTAATTAACATTTAGAATGCATAACATCACCCTATCAGAAGAGCAAGCACCCTATCAATACTAAAGAGGCTATGGCCTGCTCATATTTCAGAGAGTCCTATGGAAGAATTGTCCCTTGAGTGTCAGAGCTTATTTGCTTATCTAATAACTTTAGAATTAATCTCGACAGGGTTAGTTGTTATTATCACCCAACTAGGTATATTGTTCTTAAGGGGTGTCCTTTCTGTCACTGTAATTTTGTCCATTGTGGAATGAATAACATGGCCCAAACACAGTTGTTCTTGCCTACTAGATGTCTTCCTGTGGGGTGTTTCTGTTCCCTAACTTGCAGATATTAAGATGTAATCCATTTAAACACTACAGTGGAGGGGACTAAAATAAAGTGAAGCCTCTTGCTTTCCTCTTAAAACAGATGAGTGTTAGGAATAGAGCCATAAGCACAGCCATGAGTTATTCAACCAGAGGCAGCTATTTGATGGATAAATCAATTTGCAGGAATATATTAAATGATTAATGAGTCTGTCATATCAACCAGGACACTTGCTAATTGTTTTCAAGGTTCCAATAAATGTAATGGCAATTAATTGCACCTGCTGAAATCTACTTCTTTTCAGAGCTGACATAGAAGTCTAACTTCAATTTTTCACTAGTGAAAAGCCTTTTGTATATTCTTGGGCTTTCTCCACACCTGTCTGATATAGGAAAACAATATTTGTGTTTGGCAGGAACCTGCTTATTAATGGCTATAAATTTAAAGCCTTCACAGCTCACCCTATGAAGGTGAAAGATGTTTGTAAGCTGCCTAGATAAGAAAGCAGTGTACTTACAGATCTCATTTTCATCTGAGTACAGTGTACTGTGGTTCCCCGAGGCAGGACTTGATATCGCAAAAACAATTTTGGGTAGGTTGGAAGAGTTATTCCCTTCTGGGTCTCTGGCATCTGACAGGAGTTCAGAGTGGAGATCCTGCTCTCTGGAGACTGGAAACTTCACGAAGCAGATGGGATCTGACAGGCTATTTCCAAGACATGGAGGCTCTAAAGCAGGAAGCATGTATGCCTGACTGAGCAATGGGAGGTTCCTCATTTGCAGAGCCCAGGGATGGCAGGAAATGTTTGGTATGTAATAGTTCTTTGCTATCTGTGCCAGGAGTCAGACAATTGATTTATTCAGAGTGCTGAGCACCTCAGAAATGGAATTCTTTTGACTTTTTAACACCATAGGGCTGGGGAAGTAACTCAGTCAGTATATTGCTTGCCTTGTGTGGGTGAGAATCTGAGCTCTAACTCCCAGAACTCAAGAAAAAAATAGTGCAGACTTAGTGGTCAGTGCTTGTAATGCCAGTGTTGCAAAGGCAAGGACAGGTAGATTACTAAGACTCGTCGACCAGCCAGAATGGCATATATGATCAGCCCCAAGTAAGTGAGAGACTCTGCCACTAAAAACAGTCATATGACATACAAGCAACAACAATTAAGTTTGTATGTACTCTGTCCTCCCACACACATGCACACACAGGAACACATGTGTGCACACACGTATATGCACACACAACATGCACACACACACACACACCAAGAACTTAACACTATAAATATCATCTACTCCCTGAAAAAGGGAAAAAATACTCATTACTACCTTGCAGCCCTTCATACATGGAATATTCTAAAAGACAAACAGTTCTCTTATCTAGCTAAATCACACACGCTACTGTCTCTAATTTGTAGCTGCTGAGAATGAAAATCTGGGACATCTACGTCATGTTTCCCAACAAAGGTACCATACATCAGGAGGTTTTATGGCCTACCAACCTTCCTAAAGCAACAAACATCATCACTGCATGAGGTGCACAGCGAAGGCCATGACCTGTATAGACCACAGCCCAAAATACCACTTCTATTGAGCTTCAGCAAGCTTCCACCTGGTATCCTTCTTCTTACCTTTTTTTCTTGCTTCTCATTTCTCCATCAATGTGCACAAACCAAAGGGAAAGTATACCCTCTAGATTCCGGTTGATGCTAATACACTAGTACTAAATATTAAATGAGAAATTTTTGGACTAAATAGACCTGAAACCAGCCCGTTACCCATCGCCCTCTATCCAGTCCTCCCATCCCCTACTTGGCCCAAGTGGTTTTATGTCTCACTTCCTGTTTTAATTTTCAATATAGCAGCTATGCCATCAAGTCTGTCATATGTTTGACTAATGTTTTATTAATTTTTTATGGGTTGTTAACATTTTTCTTACTAGGGGATAAACTTCATGCAGTCTGGAAGTTTTGCTGATATTTTTACTCTAAATTCTTGATACCAAGGACAGCTTCTGGCAGGTGATGGTCTTTCCACGAATGAATGAATGAATGAATGAATGAATGAATGAATACTATTATATATATGTTTCTCAACAAGTGTGTCTTACAATATTTTAGAGCAGACAGCATTCCTAGCTTAAAAAAAAAAATCGAGCGCCAGGCGGTGGTGGCGCAGGCCTTTAATCCCAGCATAGGGGAGGCAGATCACTGAGTTCTAGGCCAGCCTGGTCTACACAATGAGTTCCAAGACAACCAGCGCCACACAGAGAAACACTGTCTCAAAAAAAAGAACACACAGTACATATAAAACTTTTAAGACCTGGGATGTTTCTATCTCATTATTTACTTGTATACATAAGTGTTATGTTCAGTTAATGGGATTTATTTTTTAATCCTTCAAGGTTCTCATAGGAATTTCTTCATGGATTGCAACAGTAGGAAATGTTAATTACTCTTCACAGGTATCACTTTCTCTAATGATACATTTTCCCTGTGGTTTAAAACTGTCATTGTACTTTTCCAGTTTTCTCTAGAAAACCAAATCTAGGTCCTAGTGTCCCTTCACATGTATAACCTCTCCCATTACAACTGCAGTTTCAGTAACTTAAAGTGAGAAGGAATGGGGGAGGAGGAAGGGAGGAAGTTGGGAAATCAGCCCCTTAGAGCCACCCTACGGTGCCTTCCTGTCTCTTCTCTTGCCTTCCAGCCTCCAATATTCCAGCGCTAATATTCATGCTTCTAAGGAACCTTGGTCTCAGCCCAGGCCCCCGTCGGACATGGGATCAGTGGGAGGGGCTCCAGGGCCACAGTGCAGTGCTGGGCTAGCCTTAGCCATCCAGCTGCCTGGGTTATCTGTACCACATGGCATTCCATGGGCAGAAGTGAAGGCCCACATTTGTACTTCTCCAGCTGCACAGGATAGGCTCAGGGAAGATCCATGGGTACTTAATGATCAGAAGCATATATGAGATCTTCTGGGGCAGCAGTCCTGTTAGGAACCCTGATACAGACCTCACCATTTGGGTGGGAGATTTAGTCAGAAGGTACACCTTGAGTAGGAAGACAGGGAAGGCCTTTGCATGAAAAGGCTTCATGAAAACCAAGCCTCCAGCATAGGAAGTTTGCTAGGGGCCCAAAGGTGACCTGCAGGTAGGTGAGACCTTCCTAGCTAGAGAAGGCCTTAATGACACCTGTCTTCCCAAGCAGGCAGCTGATACGGTTGGCAGATTCTCAGTGTTGCAGTTCATAATTTCATCCACCAGTGGGTAGGTCCCCCCAGCCTTCTTCCTTATCTCTTTGAGCTACATTTGTTGGGGCCAGTTGTGATAGCTGTGGTCTTGGCAAGGCCTCAGGGAGTCACCTCTGCTCTCAGGGAGTCACCTCTGCTCCCAAGTTCCTATGACACCAGCTACAATATGAGCTTACTGCTACCCTGCCTACCTAGATGGAGCCTCTAAGACACCTTTTGATATAGAAAGAGAATATGTAAAATATCAAATGAATTGCAGAGCTACTACTCAAAATAATTTGAAGTCCTTTTTTTTGGGGGGGGGTAAGCAAAATAGACAGTGACCTTTGAACCTCAGAGAGGCAGCTCAATATGATTATGTCTTTGTGATCAAATACATTCTGACATGGCTCAAAATTCAAATTAAGAACCAGCACTCAAGAGGGGGATTATCACAACCTTTCAAAAACAATTCCAGAATGATAATGCCCGTAACTGTGATAATGATAAGCATTTAAATCAATGGAAATATATTTAGAGTATCATAAAATCCTGCCTGGAAAAGAATAGCACTATTTCTGCCACATTATGTTTAAAAGCAAATACCTATGGCCACTAAATGAGATGTCTCAACAGGTAAAGGCACTCACCTCCAAGCTTAATAACTAGAGCTTGATTCCAGGGACCCACAAAGTGAAAAGAGAGAGCCAATTCCCACAGATTGCCTTTTTTTAATGTTTATTTATTACTTCAGGTTACATCTCCATCACAGTATCCTCTTTCCACCCCTCCCAGTCCCGCCCTCCCACTCTCTCCCCCCTATCCCTTCCATCCCACTCCTCTGGAGTGGAGTGTCCCTACATAACAGTCCCCCACCCCAGTTCAGCAGTCACATGAGGGCCAAGAGCCTCCTCATACACTGGGGTCCTACAAGGCAGCACCACTAGGGAAAAGTGTCTCATTGACAGGAAAAAAAGTCTATGTTCATGTTCCGTTTGGTGCATTGGTTGTAGTATAGTTATCCTGTACTATATGACTAAAATCCGACTATAAGTGAATAGATACCATGTGCATCCTTCTGAGTCTGGGTTAGCCCACTCAGGATGAGCTTCTGTAGTTCCATCCATTTGGCTGCAAATTGCATGATTTTGTTGTTTCTGATGGCTGAGTAGTATGCCATTGTGTAGATGTACCACAGTTTTTTTTTTATCCATTCCTCGGTTGAGGGACATCTGGGTTGTTTCCAGTTTCTAGCTATTAAGCTTCTGTAAGGCAAAAGACACTGTCATTCGAACAAAACAGCAGACTACAGATTGGGAAAAAAGTCTTTACCAACCCCACATCTGACAGAGGGCTAATATACAAAATTTACAAAGAACTCAAAAAATTAAATGCCAAGAAACCAAATAATCCAATCAAGAAATGGGGAACAGAGCTAAATAGAGAATTCACAAAGGAGGAAGCCTTAATGGCTGAGAGACACTTGAAGAAGTGCTCAGCATCCTTAATCATCAGAGAAATGAAACTCAAGACAACTCTGAGATTCCATATCACACCTGTCAGAATGGCTAAGATCAAAAACTCAAATGATAGCGCATGCTGGCAAGGTTGTGGAGAAAGGGGAACACTCCTCCATTGCTTGTGAAAGTGCAGGCTTGTACAACCACTACAGAAATCAGTCTAGTGATATCTCAGAAAACTTGGAATATCTCTTCCTCAAGACCCAGCCATACCACTTCTGGGTATACATACAAAACACAAGGATGTTTCCTCATCTTTGTTCACAAATTGTCTTTTGATCTCTGCAGTCCACATGCACATGGTTCATTCACACACACGCACACGCACACGCACACACACATGTACTTGTACATGTACAAGGATATAAAATTAAAGCTGAAATTTAATGTATTCAACTGGTAGCAGTGGCTATAAGAGAATATATGAAAAAGGAATTGAGAAGAAACGCTTCTCTTAGAATTCTACAAGGCATGTGATTCCCCAGCAAACAATGTCTGAATTACCCGATTTTGTATTTAAGGACCATTTATTCAATGTCTTAAAATGAAAGGAAACAGAGGATCACTGTGACATTTGGTGACTGAATCATTTCATATTGTCATTTTAAACATCTTGTTAAGGCATAATTTGCATACTTAAAATTCACCCATTTTAAAGGCACAATCTGATCGTTTTTAGTGTAACTGCAGTTGTGTATTCATCAAAACAATCTATTTACAGTGTGTTTTTACCACGTGGAAAAGAAGCCTCATGCCTGCCCATTACCAGTTGCTTCCCATCTGCCCCTTCTCTCGACTCCTGACAACCACACAGCTGCCTTCTATCTCTATGGATTTCCTATTCTGGATAGTCCATAAAACTATAATCATAAAGTGCATAGTCTTTTGTCCCTGCTTCTTTTCCTCAGCTTAATATTTTGAAGATTTATTTATGGTATAGGCTACATGAACAGTTAATTTCTTTTTCTTGCTATATATGTTGTCGTATGCATGCGCCTCGTTTTTGTTCATCCATTCATTGGTTGGTGAGCAGGTGAGTGAACCTTTGTTTTTTCTGTGACCAGTACTGAAGCTATGATCATTCAGACATCGATTCTTGGTTAATGTCCTTTTTAAACTTCTCTGATAAATACCCCCCCAACTGAAGAAATTTACAAACCTTTGAATTTCTTTTAACTATGGCATCCAGGACTCAGCCCTAGTCTCACCATATTTACTGTGTAGTTTTGTTTTGTTGTGGTTGTTTTTTACAGGTTTAACTTTTCTTTGATCTGCAATAATCGAGAAGAATACTCAAAGATGGCACTTAGGAGGAAATTTAATTTTCCAAGTCTTTTGCCTTGTGTTAGAGCTATCTTAAGATGTCTAGTTGAGTGGATTCCTTCCCTGAGTCAATTTCAATAATTAAGCAATACAAGTAACATTTGAATAATAAAAGGTAGTAAGCTGCAAGGCAGAAAATCTGTTAATACTATGAAAATTCGATCTACCATTCCATTTTTGACAAAGGAAAGTGATTACTAGTAAAAAAAAGACTTAAATAATATGTTGCTAGTAAAAAAATTAGTTAAATTACATTTAGAGTTCAAATGTAATTTTTACTGAAATTTTTATGTCTTGCTAACTTGTCAGTGTAGAAGTAAAAAAGAGAAAGTTTAGTATGCTTTATAATCTATCATCAGTCAAACAGACTCTTTGTTACAATAGCATTTGTAGGAGAAAATGGCTAATTTCCATTTTGTGTAAAAAAATCAATTTTTATGTAGCAGTCTAGGTTCCAAGTTATTCCATATAATTGAGATTTGCAGTGTTCAGCTGCTGACAGTAGTTCAAACTCTAATGGGAGAGCACATGAGAAACATTTCTCTCTCTGTTCTGACGATGGTACATTAAGTCTCCAGAGGGGGTAAATGTTTAGCAGCACATTACTTATCGCTGTGCAACTGGGTAGGAATCTAAGTGGGAAATGCCTTGTGCAATCAGTGATGGCTTGTCTCTGAATTACTCCAACCAGGCAGCCAATTAGCAAGTTCTGCACCTTGAGACAGAGTTTGTTGACAAACAGTGTTCTCCATTGCTAGTGTGGAGTCTCAGAAGAGTCTCACTATGTTCTCCGAGCTATTCTTTTCTCTTCCTAACCTAAGCTTCCTTCCCTTCCTATAAATCAAATTATGTCATGGCTGGCCTGTAAACCAGATACTTCTGTTCATTAAACCAGCCCTGTGAATCAGCAGAAACTGGGAAGTCTGGGTTCACACGCATCGTGTTAATGCTGAGACTTAATTTCTGCTTGTTCATATTGTAATGGAATTTTCCCCTTAAGGTTCATTCATCCCTTTAAAAAAATTAAGCCAATTTGGAAATATAATTTGAACGTTTAATTGAATTTGTCAGTTGATCTTAGCTTCTACAAGTTAATCAACTGGCAGAGACCAGAAGTTTTCCCACACATGTTCTGGTTTGTGGGTAACCGATCATACCTAAAAAAAAAAAAAAAAAAGTCATGTGTTTGTAGGAGTCTTTGTTGATTGTCTCTGCATTCTCTGTTTAGAGGATAGAGTCATTTTTTTTCCAGCTAGCAATCAAATCCATAGAATTAGTCAAATTGAAGGGAAGAAAATGGCATAAATTTAGCTAGAATATTAGAAATGACAAAGTGAAATATGTTAACTGGAGTGGAAAAGAATGTGTAATAAAGCTACACAAAGATTGTATGTCAGACTCGTCTAGAGTGACAAATGGGAGGGATACATGGCAGGTTTCCCAGAGTTCAGCATAAGCTGTCAGGAAATGTTCATCTTCTGTCTGATTCCCTGGACTCATTAAGGACCCCCCCCCCCAACAATCAGCAAACTAGTTGAGGATGGTTTGTGTGCATTTATTTAATATTTGTTTGTTTGTGGCAAGAATAGGGGACATAGACCAGTTAATTTTCAGCTACAGTAAATTAAGTGAAGAAAATTATAATAAGAATAAAAGACATTTGCACAGTATAGATGATTTAAATGCATGCAAAAATAAATGTATTTGGACTCCTGAAATCTCTGAATTGCTACCTTTCAAATATTGCTCAGCTCCGTGTCAAGCATGGTTTGAAACTTTTAGTAGAAATATGTGGTATCTTAAAATAGCATTTGGACTGGTGATATGGCTCAGTGGGGAAAGGCTCTTGCTGCCAAACCTGATAATTTGAGCTTGATCACTGAGACCACAGGGTGACAGTGGTAGCACCAGCTGTTGTTAATTTAGGGAAAATACACATGACATAAACCTACCACCTTCACTGTTACAAGTGTATCAGTCCAATACACTCTCAGTGCTGTACAGCTGGTTTTCAAAACTCTTTTCTTCTTCAAAATTAAAACATCCAATCCATTAATCAATTGTCCTTCTCAGCCCTCCTTCCACCTCTGCTCTACTCTGCATTCACTGAGATCCTACAGTAGTTGTCTTTAGGTACCTGGCTTATTTCTTTAGCTTAATATCCTTAAGGTTCATCTAAGCTGTAGCACATGTATGAAAAGCCTTCTTTTGATTGATGCAAAATACTATCAAGTGCATGTGTGCACCACAGATTCTTCACTTCTTCACTTGAAGACATTTGAGTGGCTTCTAAATTTTTGCTATGGTGATTAATGCCTATAAAAGCACAGACTTATAAATGTCCCTCTTTAAGATCCTGATTTCAATTCTTCAGTGTATATATATACCAATATGGGACTACTGACTAACATGACATTCTATTTTCAGTTTTACATATATATATATATATATATATATATATATGATATATGTATATCATATATACTGTTTTCTATACTAGCTATACTGATTATCATTCTCACCAACACTGTGCCATATCCCCAATTTCTCCATAGAGTATATGTATGTTCCTAATAAGTTTGAAGCAATAATTTACTTTAAAGCTGCTATTTAGACAATCTTTCAAAGGCAGTTTCTAATTATTTTCATATTTTTGACATTAAAATATAATTATATTTCTTCCCTTGTCCTCTTTCCCACTTCCCCCCCTTTCCCCCTTCCCCTCTTCCCTATTCTCCCTCCAACTCTTCCCATGCACCTTCCATGCCTTCTCTCAAATTATGGTCTATATTTCTTTAACTGTTTTCACACACACACACATACACAGTGTGTATATATATGTAATATATAATATATATTCCTATATATAAAAATGCAAGCTCCTCATCCTGTATAATGTTTACTTGTGTGTATATAATTTCGATTTTTGAACAATGGGTATTGGTTAACTAATTTGGATGTTCTTCCCTGAGAAAGATTGTTTCACCTAATCTCAACCTTCCTTCATTGTTTTTAGTTCTTTGTTTATATTGAAGTATCATGAAATTTCTCCCTTCCATGGTAGTATATCTATTGGTGTCATGATTTTGGTCTTTTTTTAGGCAGCCATATTGATGAGCGTTCATGGATGTAGCTTCTCTAACATCTCTACGAGTCAAAATCTTTCTGCTTCTCTGACTTTTACCATCTTCATGATCCCTGAGGCACAGGGAAGGAGTGGTGTTGTAGATGTATCAGTTGAAAACTGGACACCACAGGATTGCTTATTCTCCATATTTTGATTGGTTGCAGTTCTGTACTGGTCTCTATCTGTTGACAGGAGATGTTTCTTTGATGATTGGGTGAGACTTGCACTTACCTATGAGTATAAGGATAAATATTTAGAATGAAGTTAGGATTTGTGCTGGTTTAGAAAGTGACAGTTGAAGGATTTTTTTCAAGATCCATGATTTTACTAGGTCACTTCATAAGTATATTAGAAATGCCCAGAGACCTGAGTCTATACTTCTGAAAACTGGAATCCCAGTTATTTGCATGAATGGCTTCTGGTATGTAACCTACCATACTGTATGGATATGAAAAGAAATTAATTTAAAGGAAGAAAAATGCACAGCCAATAGTACCAATAGCATGCAGATTAGTTGTTTGTTATAAAACTGTAATTTTCAAAAGTCTGGATGTATAAGTTGTGATTATGTTGAATTATGTATAATTTTGTAAGCATGACTAAGTCTTTCAGCTACATAGTGATAGTTCTCCTGGTGGCCTGGATGTTTGTGTTATATGAAAATTATTTCAGATGAGGAGAGTATTCCAGTGACAACAGACACCCAAACAACAATTAAAACCAGAAGCATTTCAGTCGCCTATATACAAGGTCTTAGATAGCATTCTTGTCTTGTACTAGAATCTATCACTGTGTATTTACCCTCTGAAGTTGAACACATAGTTTGTGGGATGGATAAGTGAAGGTGTAAGAGCATCTCTTCCCTGACTTATCACAGGTGTAGTTTACATGTGGAGCAGAGCACTCACACTAGATTGTGAACAAGCACCCAGCACCTGGGTCAGTGCACTCACACCACAGTGTGAACAAAGGACCCAGAACAAAGCACCCAGCACCTAGAGCAGTAAGCTCACCCTACACACAGTATGTCCAGAGGAAGAAAAAACGCCAAAACATCAGAGCCTTGCCCTGCCTGTTTTCCGTGTCTATGTTTGCATCTCCTTGTTTATTTGTGCATCCCAGAACATGTATTTTATATGCATAGAATCATGACATGACGTTTTAGAAGACTTTTCATTTTACCACCATGAAGCTACATATCTACCTGAGCCTCCAAATGCATCACTTCTCAGATATACCAGAACTTGCCTCTTTAAAAAAAAAAAAAAAAATGCTGCCTTGAAAGTTTCTTACCAACTTAAAAAGCTCTGAGTATGTAGTGGGATCACAGCTTACTTATCCAATCACCTCTCCCTGGATTTTGGGTTGTTTCCAACTTGTTCCTATAACTAGAGTATATCTGTATATACAGAACCATATTCCTTGTCTTTGGTCTTCTTTGCAAAAATCTCCATTAATGGGTTCATTGGGCAAAATGATATATACATTTTCATGGTCTAAAACTTATATTTAATTTTAATAAGTTATAACAACTTTTATTGTCTTCAGTAAATGAAAAAAACCCATTTCACTGTGCAAAAAATAAATGAAAGTCTGTATGTGTAAGTTTTACTTATGTTGAATTATGTATAGCTTTACAAATAGGCCAAAGTCATCAGCCACATAGTGAGAGTTCCCATTGTGGCCTGGATGCTTGTGGATGCCCAGATGAACAATCCATTTTGCTCATTTAGTAAGTGGATGAGTACCAGATATATAATATAAGAATCATTGTTCTTCTGGTAATTATTTTTATTTCTCTGAGGCTTCTTTCTTTTAACCAAACAAAACAACAACAACAAAAAAAGGTCAAGGTTGACATTTGAGTTCTTTATTGATTATGTAAGTGTACCATGCTGACTTCTGGGCCAGTCACTGTTTTTTCCTAGTGCCTTAGACCTTAGCGTTTTTGGAAACGAATTTGCTCATTATGGAGGGAAGACTTAAGGAACCAAAATAAAATTGTCTCCAAAATGACAGAGTGTAGGAATAGCAGTTAACAGAGCTAAAATCAGTTTTCACTGTGAGTGAGAAATGGGTTAATAGTTGTTGATGTCAAGATTTGAGTTTTTAAGCTCTGTGCTGTATTAGTTATTTTTTTCATTGCTGTAACAAAATACTTGATAAAGAAGCGACTTTTTTTTTTCCTTAGCTCAAGCTATATTAGAATCCTCAAGTATTTTATAACATAATTTCTTTTTTTTCCTTTTTATGTATTCTTATCTCATATATTACATCCGCAAGGGCAGTTTTCTCTCCCTCCTCTCCTCCTAATCTCTCCCTCCCACTTCCCCTTTCTCCCAGATCCATCCCGCTTTGACCTCCCCTCAGAAAAGAGCAGGCAAGGACATCAACCAAATGCAGCTACAATAAGACCAGGCAGAAATTCTCACAGTAAGAATGGGTAAGGCAACCCAGTCAGAGGAAAAGAATGCTGGGAGAGATTAGCAGAATTGGGATGAATTTTGGGAACATGGTTAAGAAACTACCTGAAAGGGGGGGAGGGTTTAAAGTATCTTTCCATCAGAAGGGATCCTGTCCACCAAGGCTAACTAGGACCGCATGCTGGTAGAAGCTCGAGATGGTTAGCCATACCATTTTTGCCTTCAGGAAGCAGAGAACAAACAAGACAGTGGTGCTAGGCTACAAAACCCCAAGGTCCACAGAGATTGCATTTTCTAGTGAAACTCCACCTCTTAAGAGCTCCATAACTTTCTAAAGCAGAACCGAATATCTAGAGGCTAAATGTTCAAACATATTAGCCTATGGGAGACATTTCACATCCAAACCATAACATACATCAAGTATTTGAAGAAAAAATAATTGAAGTATTTGTCCTGACTATGCATCTTCAAAACCTACATTTACCAAATCAAAAAGCAGACCGATGACTTCCAAAATACTGGGTATCTACTGGCCTTCAGATTTTCTATTTCCACAGTTCTGTGAGACTTTTTCAGTGCTTCTGAAACCCTCTCTGCTTTTAGCAATTAATAAAAATGTTAAGGGTTTTGATTTGCATCACTGCAGCATATAAACTAAATTACTTTCTATCTGCAAGTTTAATGCAGAATAAAATTCATTGTGATAAAGTTTTGTTCTGCTCAGATATGAGTCACTGAATCATGGAATCCAGTGAGCCAGCAGCAAGGTGGCCAGGAATAGTGACTGCCTTTTGTTCCACTTTATTTCAGCCCAGCCAAGAAGCCTGCCTTCTAATGAATTTTGATCACCAGGCTCTCACATGGCTTTTCAGAAACTGATGATAAATAATTTTTTGTGACCCCAAAACAGTTTCTGAGTTAAGCCAGAGCACGAAGTGGGATAGCACCCCAACTTACCCTGAACAACTGAAGCTGTCAGTTCACTGCAGAAAAGCTTATTCTGAAAGCTGTTTTCAAATTAGTTATTATAAATTATTATATGCTTACTAAAATATATTTCACATGCACCATTTAGTTTTTCTACCCAAGGGTGAAACAAAGTGATTTTTTTTCCCCCAGGGTGGGTAGCTGTGCCTCCCTGCCTTTCTTCGTTCCTTCTTGCCTTTGTTCTAGTTCAGTTCTCCAAAGTACAACTCACATGGAAAAGTTCTCTAGATTTTACTTCTGGGGAAATGAATATATATATATATATATATATATATATATATATATATATATATACACTCTCTCCTAGAATAGAAGATAGAATTTTTTTAACTTAAACAAGTATAACATAGTATGGAGAAAGGATGTAGTTCATTAATAAAAAAAATATGAATGAGAGTTATATTTCATTTATATTACATATCCCACCTCAGTGTTAACATGCTTCATTGCACTAAAAGGCTTAAGCTCTAAGTACATGAATGAATCAAGCACAACTCAGTTTTATATATCCTACCTTGGTTCATTGACATTCCCCACACCAAAATCTTAGACTAAACAGTCTAATAACTTCTCAATAACCAGTCTTAGATTGGTTTGTTTCTTTTGAACTATTGCTTCATCCCCTGTGTTGAGAAAATTATTTGAAAATTCCTATGGTGTTTTTATTTATACTTTTCTCACCAAATCTACTCAGTTTGCCTAGAGACTGCTATAAAAAATTGTCTTTTTCTTTCAGCTTTGGCATGCACTTTTTCAAATGAACATTGTGTTAGGTAGTTTTTTTTCTTGTCACCCTGTATCCCCACAACACACTGATGTACAAACTCTTCTCTTGGGTTGCAACTTCAAAACTGGAAATCTGGCGTTGGTCCTTTATCTCCTGTTCTTGAAGGCTTTTTGAGCTTGTGGAGGCTTCACCATCTGTTACCAGTGGCCTTTTAAAGAAAGGAATTTTAATTTTTCTGAGTTTCATGTGTGGAGCTGTTTTGTCTTTATTACTCCAACTTGGTGTGAAGGTTAATAAGTATTTTCGAATTGATTTGATTTTGAAAATCAGTACTCTAGAGATTACTGTGAGGAAATGTGCAGAGAAACTGAAAAAGGGAAACCTCTCACAATGTGAGTGTCATCATCCCATGGCTTGTGGTTCTGGGCTCAACAAAAAAGAAAATAAAAGGAGAAAGGAAGTTGAATACCAACATGAACATTTTCTTGATTCCTAATTGGATGCAAAATGACCAGCTGTTTCCTCCCACTGCTGCCACAGCTGGAGCTTCCTTCCCTTCTGTGACCACCTGTAGCCTCAAGCCATGAAATCAAAATAAACCTACCTTCTTCAAGTCATGTTCCATTTTGTCACAACAATAAGTAACTAATACAGAAATTCAGTACTGATGAGTACAGCTGTTACTGTGATGAACCTGGCATGGATTTCATTGACCTCTGGATCTGATTTTCAGGAAGAACATTTGGGGTTGCATGCTAGAGGACCTAAAATGCTATAAGCAGAGCTTCATGTGCTGTCCTGGTGAGAGTTTGGAAGACCTGAGTACCAAGAGAAATTCAGAGCAGTATATACCTGGTTTGAAAGGTTTCAGAGGGACTCTATTCAAAATAACCTAGGGACTATTTTTTGTTCTATTCTACCAAATAATCTGACTGCTTTCTGCTTGTGTCTTAAAATGTTACTGAGGAACTGGAAAGTAGTGAACTAATTTGTTTGGTTGAAGAAGTGTCAAGACAGTAAAACACCAGGCTGTACCACCACTTTGTGTTTTATTCACAGTTCTTATTCATATTTACAATTAGAAAAGCAGATAATGTGCAAAAATGTACAGTTTCATGAGGAAAGTAGCAAGAATGATTTTAAAGTGGTAGCTAAGGCAGGTGCATCGAAGCCAGCTATGAAAGAAAGAAAGAAAGAAAGAAAGAAAGAAAGAAAGAAAGAAAGAAACCTCTTGCTCCTTAGTGGAACAATAAGGAAGAATCCCTGAGGTCAATGGCCCAAGCATAAAAGGCTCCATATTGTATAAATGCAAATACATTAAAAGGTTAAATTGAGAATACCACTGAGGGCTGGAGAGATGGCTCAGCCGTTAAAGGCTAGGCTCACAACCAAAAATACAAGAGAATACCACTGAAAAACAACCAATCCAATCTATGGAAAGGATACCAGAACTGTTGTAAAAGTTCAGACAATATCTGGAGCTGGCAGTTGAAGCTGGTAGTCTTCTCTACATGGTTCTGGTTTTGCATCTATGCAAAATTCAAGAGTAAAGCATGTGTGGAGTCGCGCATCAAGATTCCAGAAAATTCTGAGGCTAGATACAGTGTGATAATGCTGGGTTCTCTGCAAAGAAGCCCCAAAAAGCCACTGCATGGAATGAATTATAAAGGTGAAATCCAAGTTACAATGGAGACCACAGTGTGGTGGATATACCAGGAACATGGGATATCCACCAACTAAAGCTGTAGACATAGACAAGAGCTAGCCCAAGAGAGGGTTTATATATGCTGCAGAAACAGAACTAGAAGATGCCCAAGTCTTTTGATGCCCATACAATGCCATCAAGGACCACATGTAAATATGCTACAGAGTAATTTTCCCTTACTTTGTTACAGAACCTACATAGTTTTATCTTTGCACTGGATCCCTAAATCTCTTCTCAAGATAGAAAAGACCAGTTTGGTCTTTCAGAAAAATATGTGGAGAAGTTTCAGAAACTTTTTTCCTCCTTATTCATAAAAGGTTTTCTCACCATATTGATCTCAGTCAGTTTTCCCTGCTTAGTACCAGAAAATGAGTGATATTTGATTATAACCCTGCATTCCTCAAGGAAGGGTGCAGTCAAGAACTGAGTTTCAAAAAGAATAAAAGTACCATTAGTTCTAAATTTAGAGATTGTTATTAGAACTCTTCCTGTTATAATGTTGAAAGGAATGAAAATTTTAGAGACCCCCTTGGCAGGCAGTGAAGCCAGGCCCACTGGGTTCCAGGAACTTAGCTGATCATAAAAAGGGTGGAACCAAGAATGAAGGTCAATCGAGTCATGGGCCCTGGGTTTCAGGAACTGGCTGACCACAAAGTAGATAGTGAAATAAGATTAGATTCATTCCTGAGAAAAACAAGTATAGGGTGTGTTTCCTGCTAATTAACTAAAGAATGAGCTGGTACTTTCCACTTGTGATTTTCCCCCACCCCCTTAATCTGTGGTGCTCCTCTATAAAATCTTTACTCTCAGACAACTGGGGGGTCGCAGCTCCTCTACCCCTGTGTGGGATATGAGTTGCGCCCTCAGTGCACTGACACTCTCCCCCCCCGAAATAAACCTCTTGAGATTGCATCAAGATGGTCTCTTGCGAGTTTTTGGGTGGCCGTGATATCCCGAGCATCAGGTGAGGAAACTTCCCTCCCCTGGGTCCTTCAATGTAACTTTATTTTTTAATGTTTATTTATTACTTCAAGTTATATCTCCATCATAGTCCGTAACTTTATTTTTTAATATGTATTTATTAATTCAAGTTACATCTCCATCACAGCCCCCTCCCTCACCCCTCCCAGGCCAATCCTCTCAACCTCCCACCCTCTGCGCCCTCTCCCACTTATCTTTCTCCTCTGGTGTGGGGTGCCCTACATATCAGCCCCTCTCAATTCAACAGTCATATGAGTGTTAAGAGCTTCCTCTTGTACTGGGGGCCTACATGGCAGCTCCACTAGGACAAAGCATCCTACTAACAAGTAACAACATCTATGTCACTGTTCCTTTGGGTTTGTTGATTGTAGGATAGTTATCCTCTACTATAAGGCTAAAATCCAGTTATAAGTGAATACATGCCATGTGTATCTTTCTTGGTCTGAGTTAGCTTACTCAAGATGAGCTTTTCTAGTTTCATCATTTGGCTGCAAATTTCATGGTTTCCTTGTGTCTGATAGCTAAGTAGTTTTTCATTGTGTAAATGTACCACTGTTTTTTTTTTTGGGGGGGGTGGTTTTGTTTTGTTTTGTTTTGTTTATCCATTCATTGGTTGAAGGACATCTGAGTTGTTTCCAGTTTCTAGCTATTACAAATAAAGCTGCTATGAACATAATTGAGGAGATGTTTTTGTGGTTTGGTAAGGAATTTTGGATATATGCCTAGGAATGGTATAACTGGGTCTTGAGATAGAGCTATTCCAATTTTTCTAAGATATCGCTAGACAGATTCAATGCAATTCCCTTGAAAATACCAACACAATTCTTTACAGACCTTGAAAGAGCAATTCTCAGCCTCATACGGAATAACAAAAAAATCCAGAATAGCTAAATCAATCCTATACAATAAAAGAACATGTGGAGGTATCACCATCCCAGATTTCAAGCTACACTCCAGAGCAATAATAATAAAAACAGCATGGTACTGGCACAGAAACAGACCAGTTGATAAATGGAATCAAATTGAAGACCCAGAAACAACCCCACATACCTACGATCACTTAATTTTTGACAAAGAAGCCAAAACTATACAATGGAAAAAGGAAAGCATCTTCAACAAATAATGCTGGTCTAACTGGATGTCAACATGGAGAAGTATGCAAATAGGCCCATATTTATCACCTTGAACAATACTGAAGTCCAAGTGAATCAAAGATCTTAACATAAAACTGGACACTCTAAATCTAGTAGAATAGAAAGTAGGGAAAAGCCCTGAACTCATTGGCACAGGTGACAACTTCCTGAACAGAACACCAATAGCTCAGGCTCTAAGACCAACAATCAACAAATCGGACCTTATGAAACTGAAAAGCTTCTATAAGACAAAGGACACCACCATCATTAGAACAAAATGACAGCCTACAGATTGGGAAAAGATCTTCACCAAATCCACATCCAACAGAGGGCTAATATCCAAAATTTTTAAAGACCTCAAGAAGTTAAACACCAAGAAACCAAATAATCCAATCAAAAAATGGGGTACATAGCTAAACCAAGAATTCACAAAAGAGGAATCTCTAATAGCCAAGAGACACTTGAAGAGATGCTCAACATCTTTAATCATCAAAGAAATGCAACTCAAGACGACACTGAGATTCCATCTCACACCTGTCAGAATGGCTAAGATCAAAAACTCAAATGACAGCACATGCTGGTGAGGTTGTGGAAAAAGGGGAACACTCCACCATTGCTGGTGGGAGTGCAAACTTATACAACCACTATGGAAATCAATCTGGCAATATCTTAGAATGTAGCTTTAAATTCCCATGGACTTCTAATGCAGACGAGTTTATCAACTGGTTCTAGCTTTTAAATCCTGAGGAATTTCTTCATTCAAGATAATTGCTGCCTGCTTCCAGGTAGGTGTGGAAATATGGAGAAGACAAAAGTCATCGTGAAGTAGATCATAGTGACAAGACCTTATGATAGGATTCCAAACCCCGCTTGCTCAGCTTGAATAGGAAGATGCTTTCCCCAGTTAGTCCCCAGTCAAATTACTGAATTTCAGTCTATCCATATATATCATTGCAGTATAAGCTGAATTCAGATGTAAGCTAAAATTTCATATTATTTACTGCTACCTCCCAACATAACAATATATGGTGGTTAAAATATGAATAATAGTCAATCCACACATTGTTAATGAACCGCCATAACATAAGTTAAACCTCCCCATAAAGATGGGCAATGTAAAAAGTATAAGCTGAAATTGAAGCAATACAAAGTAAACTAAATAAAACACAATAAATAATGGTGTAAAATAAGTTAAAAATAAATTTTAATCTCTATTTTCTCATTTGGGAATCTTTGATTATTAATGTGATGTTAATTGTTTATTATCAACTTGACTGAATCTTGAATGATCTGGGAGATGTGTTTCATGGCATGTTGGTGGGGGATTAGTGTTGGTCGTGTTCATTGAGGTGAGAAAATCAGTCCACGATGGGTGACACCATTCTCTGGCTAAGATCCTAGACTGTGTAAGTTGAGAAAAAGGATCCATTTATAACTTCCTTCTTTCTGATTGTCGATGAGATGCTGCAAGTTACTGTTAACTTTGAATGCCCTGCCATGATGAACTATATCCTAAAACTGTAATCCAAAATAAGTTCTTTTTCATACAGCACCAGAAAAATAAACCTAGACAATATGTAGTTGTTTTTTGAAAATTAGTAGAATCCCAGGAATGCAGGGATGGTTCAATATACGAAAGTCTATCAATGTAATTCACCATATAAACTAGATGAAAGAAAAAAACCACATGATAATCTCGCTAGATGCAGAAAAAGCATTTGACAAAATCCAACACCCCTTCATGCTAAAAGTCCTGGAGAGAACGGGCATACAAGGGCCGTACCTAGAAATAATAAAGGCAATATACAGCAACCCAGTGGCCAACATTAAATTAAATGGAGAGATGCTTGAAGCATTTCCTCTAAACTCAGGGACAAGACAAGGATGCCCACTTTCACCATATCTCTTCAATATAGTACTTGAAGTTCTTGCTAGAGCAATAAGACAACTAAAGGAAATCAAAGGAATAAACATTGGAAATGAAGAAGTCTAATTATCCCTATTCGCAGATGATATGTTAGTATACATAAGCGACCCCAAAAACTCCACCAAAGAACTCTTACAGCTGATAAACAACTTCAGCAAGGTGGCTGGATACAAAATTAACTCAAAAAAATCAGAAGCCCTTCTTTATACAACAAACAAGCATACCGAAAAAGAAATAAGGGAAACAACCCCCTTCACAATAGCCACAAACAATATAAAGTACCTGGGGGTAACTCTAACCAAGCAAGTAAAGGACCTACATAACAAGAACTTCAAGCCCCTGAAGAAAGAAATGGAAGAGGCATTTAGAAGATGGAAAGATCTCCCGTGCTCATGGATAGGTAGGATCAACATAATAAAAATGGCTATTCTACCAAAAGCAATATATAGATTCAATGCAATTCCTATCAAAATACCAACACAATTCTTTATAGACTTGGAAAAATCTATACTCAACTTCATATGGAACAACAAAAAACCCAGAATAGCTAAATCAATCCTGTACAATAAAAAAGCATCTGGAGGTATCACCATCCCAGATTTCAAGCTGTACTACAGAGCAACAGTAATAAAAACAGCATGGTACTGGTATAGAAACAGACCAGTGGATCAATGGAATTGAATTGAAGACCCAAACATGGACCCACACACCTATGGCCAACTAATCTTTGACAAAGAAGCCAAAACCGCACAATGGAAGAAGGACAGCATCTTCAACAAATGGTGCTGGTCCAACTGGATGTCCACTTGTAAAAGAATGAAATTAGACCCATACCTATCACCTTGTACAAAACTTAATTCCAAGTGGATCAAAGACCTTAACATAAGGCCGGCCACACTAAAGATAATAGAAGAAAAAGTAGGAGAAACCCTCGAACTCATTGGCACAGGTGACAACTTCCTGAACAGAACACCAACAGCTCAGGACCTGAGATAAACAATCAATAAATGGGACCTCATGAAACTGAAAAGCTTCTGTAAGGCAAAAGACACTGTCATTCGAACAAAAAGGCAGCCTACAGACTGGGAGAAAATCTTCACCAGCCCCATATCTGATAGAGGGCTATTATCTAAAATCTACAAAGAACTCAAGAAACTAAATGCGAAGAAACCAAATAATCCAATCAAAAAATGGGAGACGGAGCTAAATAGAGAATTCACAAAAGAGGAATCCCTAATGGCTGAGAGTCACCTGAAGAAATGCTCAACTTCCTTAATCATCAGAGAAATGCAACTCAAGACGACCCTGAGATTCCATCTCACACCTGTCAGACAGGCTAAGATAAAGAGCTCAAATGACAGCACATGCTGGCGAAGGTGTGGAGGAAGGGGAACCCTCCTCCATTGCTGGTGGGAATGCAGACTTGTGCAACCACTATGGAGGTCTGTCTGGAGATATCTTAGAAATCTAGGAATAACTTTGCCTCAGGACCCAGCCATACCACTTCTGGGTATACACCCAAAGGACACTTCACGGAGACATAGGGAAGTCTCCTCATCTATGTTCATAGCAGCCTTATTTGTAATAGCTAGAAACTGGAAACAACCCAGATGTCCCTCAACTGAAGAATGGATTAAAAAATTGTGGTACATCTATACAATGGAATACTACTCAGCTATAAGAAACAATGAAATCATGCAATTTGCAACCAAATGGATGGATCTAGAGAAGCTCATCCTGAGTGAGCTAACCCAGACTCAGAAGGATGCACATGGCATCTATTCACTTATAGTAGGATTTTAGCTATATCGTACAGGATATCTGTACTACAACCAACACACCAAAAGGAACATGGACATAAATTTCTTTTTTCTTTTCATTTCTTTTTCTTTTTCCTTTCCCTCTTTTTTTCTCTTTCTTTTTCCTCTCTTTTTTTGTTGTTGTTCTTTGTTTTTGTGGGTTTGTGTGTCTGTTGGTTTTTTTTTTTTT
>CAJQZJ010010411.1:6560984-6640706 GCA_907164525.1 Lophiomys imhausi
CCCCCCGTAGCAAGGAGACACCTTTCACTGGCAGTACTGCCTCGTAGACCCCCGGTGTATGAAGAGGCCCTCAGCCCTCATATGACTCCTGATCTGTGGTGAGAGACTGTTAGGCAGGGACACTCCACCCCAGAGGATCAAGATGGAAGGGTCAGGGAGTAGAGCATGGGAGAGTGGGCCTGGGAAGCAGGAAAAGAGGACAATATGTCAAGGATGTAACCTGTAGCAACAAACAAATAAATTTACTAATTAAAAAAAGCAGGTAACAACGTTAAAACACCGTAAATAAAATAAAGGACACAGCCGTTCAACCTGGTTTTATGAACCTCCAAGTGTCGAAAAAACGTAGAGCTAAGGTAAAATACAGGAGAAATGTGGTGTTAACCCATGCCTTTAACTTCAGCAGAGACGGGAGGAGCACCAAAGTGTTAGTGGACTTATAAATTCTAGAGTTACACGGAAAAGGGTGGTGAGGGTACACACCCTTAATCCCATCATTCAAGAAGAGTACACCCTTAACCCCAACACACTAGAGACAGAAACAGGCAGATCTCAGAGCTCAAGGTCAGCCTGATACAAAACAAACTCTAAATAAAGAAAAACTTTGATCCAGGAGTGGTGGAACACATCTTTAATCTCCTTAGATGGGAACCACAGGTCTTGGATCCCAATATTTAGAATGCAGAGACACACACATAGGATTTGGAAGGACCTAAGTTTAAAAGCTACTTACAAAAGGCCCACACAACACAAACAAATTGTCCTTCGAGACCTCAAAATATATACACTAAAGCTGGTTTAGCTCCAAAATAACAAAATAATTTCTTCTTTAAACCAGATTGAAAGATAACAACTTTATATATTGTCAAAAACCAAATTTGCTTCAGGAGAAATATTACCTACCCCCCCCCAAAAAAAGAGGGTGATTGTCCCTGAGTGAGGAATAGGGCAGGGCTCTGTTCTTTTCATTCCAGGAGAATCAAAGCATCCATTCAAGGAACCCAGGGACAACTGGACAACGGAAACCTCAGCAGAAATCAGAATCAGACACCAAAAGAAGACGATGGACCCAGATGATTCAGCCTGACAGACTCCCTCAATAGATGTCTCCATCAAAAGCCTACAACCACAACAACTCAATATCGCTAAGACCGTTCAGCCCTACACAATGCCCCAGCCAGAACCTCAGTAAAGCCTGGAAGTTCAGCTTCTGCCTACAAATTCCTTAGGTCATCTAAACAGCTGAGAACAGAAGGACTGAACATAAAAGGATTGTATAAACATTTTTAACCATTTTTCCATTTTGGTTTGGGCCCCAAACAGGTTTACTACGACCCAAATCAGCAGGAAGTCATTTTAAGAGAGCGATGTCCCATACCCAGAGGGTGGGGAGGGTGTTTCTCCACCCCCCCCTCTTTTTTCGGTTATTTGAAGGACAACTGAAAACACTATTATTTAGGGGAAGAGATTACAAGTTGTTAAATGGTCCTGTTTAATGGGTTTTGGAGGTTAGACCCAGGGTATTCCTTCTTTCCCTTTTCTGTATCCTTCTTTATCTCCTATGTAGGAATGCACGGACCAGAGAAAAATCGAGACACAGCACAGGAAGGATCAAGAAGAAAGGTCACATTATTGAATATGCCCTTATACAAAAGGGCATATTGATACAAAATTAATAGTATATTTGGCTAAAGTGGTATTGACCATTGTTTATTGTGCAAAAATAAGATTGTGTTGGTCTACGTCAGTATTGATATTTGTATATTGATACAAAACTAAGATTATAGTTGGCCACAATGGTATTGACCCTTGTATATGGATGCAATATTAAGATTGTATTGGGCCGCATAGGCATTGATCTTTGTATATTGATACAAAATTAAGAGTATATTTAGCCACATTTGAATAGATCTTTGTATATTGATGCAAAATTCAAGGTAACGCTTCCTAATGGTATCGTACTTAGAGATACTTAAAAATGAAATGTGAAGTTCTGGCCTCTTGATACCAACCGTCTTAAACTGTTTAGGATAGTAAAGAAAAACAAACTCCTAGTCATGCATGCATGTCACCTTGTTAGCTCCTAAGACAGTCTATCACATATTCTCTAAGCTACTCAGTAATCAAGTTGTTAAGAGACAAGCAACATTTGCTTATCTAAATACAAGAGATAGATAGGGCATCTTCAAAAACCCCAAGAGATCTGCAGAATATGGCATTCAAAGATGTGGTCTTAAATTAAGATTTTTTTTTTGATATCATGACATATCAGCTCCTGACAGCACCCCCTATTCTACTCCAAGTAGAAGAACAGCATCGAAGAATCTCCAATGTGAGATGGTTGAATTAGTGGCAAGCCTATCTCTTGACATGTAAAAACTCCTTGCTTCAACTGCAGACAGACTGCTGTCCAAAAAGGACAAAACTTGGTAGCAGGGAAGTCGACAGCCTAGCTCTGCCAAGACAGGGTAGGTTAGTCCTTCACAATCCCTGCTCTACAATAAATGTCTGTCAGAGAAACAGGACCAAAAGGCTGAAGACTGATGCTGGAATGTATGGAGAGAAAATGGGAATTGTCCAGGTAGTCACTGGTTTGTCATTTCTTAGTATTGGAAGCTGCAGGCCCTGCACTTCCTATACAATCAGATATATTTATCCTTCTCAGCTCTCTGAGGTGGTTGAAGAATAGACAGCTTGAGTCTCATAGCTAAATTTGGAGTTGTTTAGGAATCAAGAGGGCGTTCTAGATCTAAGAAGATGGTTATAATAGTGATGCAAGTTAGTATGAAAACTAAGTCAGTTATAGAACTTTAAACTCATGGAGATGGTTAGAAGGTAGAGGGTTAAAGTCGGGGGCCAAATATGTATGAACTGGACATTGGGAAGGTACACCGGGCCATTTAACTCTCATAAATGTGGCATATTTAATTCTGCTGTTTTGTATAGAATTTACTGTTATAAGAGAAAGAACCATTTGTTGGGATGAAAAGAGAAGCTGTTGGGGCGGGGGAACAGGGTGGAAGGGTGGGACAAGAAGGGGGAATAGGGAAGGGTTTGCGACTGAGATGTAACTTGAAAAAAAAAATAAAGTACTTATTAAAAAAAAGAAAATTAGTAGAGATACATAATAAAATAGAATTTGTAGTATTTTTCTGATTTCATCAAAATTTACATTATATTGACTGTTAAAATTGTTGCATCAGAAATAATTTTATTCACATGGAAATATTTTCACATGTAAAATATTCAACAGAATTATCACTAGCATAATATTTGATAATGTGGTCATAATAATAGTAAATTAAAGTCAAACACTTTTATTGTCAAACAGAGCCACAATATGCTACAGACCTAATGCATTATTGACAAAGTTAACTCCACAAAGTCACTAATATGTTTGCTCAATTAAATTTAGTTTACTAGCAGCCAATTCAGTTTTGGCTTTCCATTATTATATTTCTATAAAACACATTATGTTACCAACTCTTAGTTTATATATGTATATTATATATAATAACTAATATATGTGTATATGGGTATATAAATAAGTATATATAAGTATATACACATATATAAATATACATATTAGTGTTTGTAAAGTTTATCTAGGGAAGCTTCTGTAACCTCACACATCAGTTATTTCCACAAATCCTTCAGTCTCTTGATGTATGGACAGAATTTAAAAAAAAATATTTTAATTTTGCATGAACTTGAAGCTACACTGTGCAAAATTAGAGTTAAAACTAAAAGTAGTAAATAAATTTAGAAAAATAATACACACTATTTAGAATAGATTTAATATCCTAAGGTAAAAATTGCACCCCTTCCTATCACTTGTTTTGACAGTATATACCTATAACTATTAAATCTACCATAATTAACCTAGTAAATTTGCCATGATCAGAAAAAAAAAATCACTTTCAAGTGTGGTAGTGCAAATTTGTAATAATATCTATAACAAGAGACTCTAACTGAGCTGTAAATGTACAAAACAATTCCATTGACAAGGATGAGTACAAACGGTTCTGACCTAAATAACTTTAGAAATGTGTAGAGTCAGTAAAATTGAAAGAAAAAGGAGATTGCACGTAAACACCATACTCTAGTTAATAAAGATGTTTCTCATTGGGGTGCAGGTTAGCAATGCTGATACTGCTTCCCCCTACACTGGAATCAAACAACTAATTAAATGGATAGCTGATGACAAGGGCCAGATTTCTCACTGTTACAGTGAGAGGTCACAGATAAATGAAGAAGGAAAGCCAGAAAGAAGGAAAGCCTGTGGGCTAACAGGGAGGAGCTGGAGACAATAGTATGAGAATGACCTCATGTCTAACTAAATATATGTACTTAAAGCTGCAGATGTAAATATGTAATATGTGTATACATATATTTATGCCTCAGGACCTACACATAAGATTTTTGTGCCATGTATAAAAACCCTAGAGCTATAACGCCCTGGTAGCACTGCACATAACTACACCTGGATCTTTATTTCCAATAGTACTCACCAGTAAAAATAACAAGGGCTTCTTGAAAGATACATGATTCTAAGATTGAGATGGGTAAGATAAACATGGAACATCTTATAATACTAGAAAGCAAGGAAACATTCAAAACTCTTTCGCTTAGACTGACAAGATGGTTGAGCGGGTAGAAGTGTCTGTTGCAAAGCTGGATGACATGAGTTTCATCCCCAGGACCCATTCATATGGTGGAAGGAAACAATTGAGCCCTTCAAGTTGTCCTCTATCCTCCATGAGATGCATGTATGATGCCAAAATAAATAAATGTAATGTTTTAAAAAATCCCTTCACTCACACAATGATGAAGGTCTATGGAAGAGCAAAAGCCATGCCATCATTCATGACAATGGGCAAATAAGCAAAATGGCAATAATTTATAGAACAAACTAGATAATATGTTGAATTCGACTCTTAATTTGCCACATTCAACTTATAGGCTAATTACCCTTAAAATCTCTTGGATCTAGAACCTATTTGTTGAGTCTGCTAGTATGTTAACCTGTCTTTCTCATTGTCATTACAGCGTTAGATCTTGGTCCCTGCCTTCATGTTTATTTACAGGTCAGTAACTTCTGCAAAGTGGCCAAGAGTCATTTACCATGTTTCTCCCTTGCTTATAATCGCAAGGTTCTTTACTGCTATGTCCCTTCCAGTGACTTTTCATAATGAGACCCCAGTTGATCTCATGAGTATTTCCTATAATTTCTCCCCAATGGAAACCAAGCATCTCATAAACCAGGACAAAAGAGGTCAATGCCGTAGGAAAACTTCCATACGATTACTTCTAACAGACTTGAATTTACACTCTGAGATTAGACATAAGAAACAAATGAGAGATGTTGATGTACTGTCAAGAAAATTAATAGAAAACAAACAACACATACCACCTACCCTAAAGCACATGCTAGATGAATGACATTTGATAAACCTTATGGAAAACAATTAAATTTGATCCTGAAAGACAGATCATGATAATAAGTTTATTATTGAATATGATACCTTGCATTAAAGATGATCATTGACTTAACATACAAATGTATTTAATGCATTTCACTCTGAAGTCCTCTCATGCCTTTTCTATTGCTCGAGAAAGGCTGAGTGGCACGGTCAAACTGTTGGCCAATCTAACATTCAGCATGTTTAAAATTTGGCAACAATTCTGTCTCCATTTCAGCTTCAGTTTTCTTCTGTATGTCACTTTCTTTGCTGAGTTCAGTTTTAATCCTGAATTAATTTTGCCATACGTTTATGTTTGTGTTTACTTGGACGTCATTGAGGCATTTATTGATATCCTGTTTACGTTTATGTGGTGTTTGTTCCTATCTTTTTATTTTCATTTATATTTGAGGTTATAATTTTGTCATTTCTAAACCCTCCCATTGCTTTGGTTCAAATGCATGGCCTCCTTTTTATTAACTGCTGATGTGTATTCTGTATAATGTCACCAGTATGTATGTTTTCAGGACTGACCATTTAGTATTGAACAATACATTGATGTATTTTTTACTAAGATGATTTCTCCCATTTCCAGCATTCTTTAGTTACATGTACTTATTTGTGTAGGGATGAGGCTTCATGGGCTTTCCCCTGACTACATTGGCATGTCTATTGTTACTGTCCTTGGTTAGCCCAAGTTTAGGTGGTCTGTTAGTGAGACTTTATGGGTGTCACTTCTGACATTACCAAAAGACACAGTCTCATAGCAAACTCACTTATCCTCTGGCTCTTACAATCTTTGTGCCTCCTTTTCATAGTGTTTCCAGAACCTCAAGTATGGCTTGTTGTTTTTTAGATGTATCCCATGGGAATGACTCTACAACTCTGCATTTTAACTGGGTGTTGGTTTTTTGTAATAGTCTCTGTCTGTTACAAAAAAAAAAAAAAGTTTTCAGGATGAGGGGTAGGGACCACACTTATCTGTGGGTATAAGGAGAAGTATTTAGAATACAGTTAGAGATTACAGGGTCCATTAATAAAGTGAAAGTTATTGGTTTACCACCAAGATCCATGATTTCACCATCCTATCTCCTTTAAACTCCTTGAATTCTTCAACTATGTTTATTTGTGTTCATTTAAATTCTGTGTCATGGGGTTCTTCTAAGTAATACTCATTAGAGAATTTATACACAGATGTGTATAGATTTAGATGTGTACATATTTTCTTACCCTTTTTGTTGTTGTTCTTTTATGTTTGTTTGTTTTTTATGTTTATTTATTACTTCAGGTTACATCTCCATCACAGTACCCTCTTTCCACCCCTCCTAGTCCCGCCCTCCCACCCTCTACCCCCTATCCCTTCCATCCCATTCCTCTGGAGTGGAGTGTCCCTACATATCAGTCCCTTGCCCCAGTTCAGCAGTAATATGAGGGCGAAGAGCCTCCTTATACACGGGGGCCCATCTTGCACAAAACTTAAGTCCAAGTCAATCAAAGACCTTAACCTAAGGCCAGACACACTAAATCTATTAGAAGAGAAAGTGGGAAAACCCTCGAACTCATCAGCACAGGTGACAACCTCCTGAACAGAACACCAACAGCTCAGGACCTGAGACCAACAATCAATAAATGGTACCTCATGAAACTGAAAAGCTTCCGTAAGGCAAAGGACACTGTCATTCGTACAAAACGGCAGCCTACAGACTGGGAAAAGATCTTCACCAACCCCACATCTGATAGAGGGCTAATATCCAAAATTTACAAAGAACTCAAGAAATTAAATGTTGTTGTTGTTCTCGTTCTTGTGATGTAACCTAGTCATCTGGACTTCTTTGGTTTGTTGTGCGTCTAGTATGAGATTCTTGCCTACCTGTGTTGAGTGGAAGATTGCTCCTTTTGCTGCTGCCCAAACTTAGCTGATTTCAGAATAGACTGGAGAAGCCAGTAGGTCACTCCTTCAGATATTCGGTGCTAATTTTTTATTGGAGGGACAGGAATGATTCCAAGTAGTGGTAACTAAACATTCAAATGTGTCAGCTTGGTCTGGAACACAATCTACATTACTCAAACTAGGCTTGGAAATGCAAGGACAGAACAAGGTGGCACGGTCTGGGTCATCCCCAAGTGGGGCAGGTGCACAGGCTTCATCAACTAGTCTAGGCTTCCCCAGAGTGTGGTGATGTGTAAGCAATGTTTTTAAGCAGGGATTAACATGAAAAACCTGAATTTTTGCCTCTCCTTGAAAAGTGGTAAGATCTGTAACTCAAGAGTTTCCTTTCTGCACATATTCTGTGAAACCAGCCTGCCACTTGTAACTGTTATTTTCCTCTCCTATTTCTTTAGGCAATGGATTTTGAGTCCAAGAGATTTTTCTCTGAGTATTGGTTGCCAAATTATCGACTAATGTGCATATGCCTTGTGAATTTTCTTCTTCTCAGATATAAAGATTGTCTAATTATATAATGCCTTGTTGAGAGGAAATTAAATAAAATAATTTCTGCAATGCCTTTTAGTCCATAATAATAATCTCAGAAAGTTTATTTACTTAAAATAATACTTTTGTTGGACTAGGAATTTAGCTCATTGGGAACTATGCTTGCCTTGCTTCATGAATCCATAGGTTTTGATTCCCAGCACAGTGTAAAGCCTGAACGGAGTCCCATACCTCAAATCCCAGTTGTTGAGAAGTTAAGTCAAGAACATTAGAAGTTCAACGTCACCCTTGGCTATATACTGAGTGTGATACCAGCCTGAAGTATATAAAGCTCAGCCTCAAAAATAAAATGAAATAACGGCTTTGTTAATATTAATAAAGTAAAAGTAATTATGTGATAGGAGAAACAAGTAGATTCATTTTCCTATGGACCATGTTTATAATTTTAATAGCAGATGTAGCAGTGCACATAAGTAACAAAAAGCCTAAACTTTCTTCTCCTTATGAATTACTTGTGAAAATTCAGTGTTATGCCTTTCTAGTCATGTGTTTGTCTCATGTGATGGGGTGACTACCTCCATATGCGTTCTAAACAAGGACACATTATAACAGTGTAGCCAGCTCACACTACCCCATGAGAACCAATTTCTAAATTTTATTAATGTCAGTTGACATCATATAACTAGCTTCAAATTTGCCATGGGCAAAGAATTTACAGTAGAAATTGGGAAATTCTGAAACTTTGAGTATTTTCAAGTAGTTCTGAGGAGGTCTGGTAAACAGTTATCCAAACATCATTGGCCAGTCTTTAACTCTGCATCTGTTTGTGTATTCTCTGTCAAGGAATCCAACATCCTTGTTTGAACTCTCAGTCTCCTTTATCTCACTTTACAAGCCTAGCTTGCAGCATACCCCCTTACTCTTTGATATATCTAATGATCTAATGTCTTTAATGACATCAGATAACTTTTCAGTTCAATATGACTGATATTCGTGTCTTAGGGATACCAAATTAAAGTACTCTAAATTGGAACATCTTAAAACAACAACAACAACAAAAATGTGTATTCCCTCAACACTTTGGAGTTTTAGATCTCTGAAATTGAGTTTCATTCGCCATAATCCTCATTTCTGCAACTGGTCACATGGCCTTAGCTGGGATTTATATCAACCTTCGTCTACTTCCCTTTCTGTATTTCTTCTACCCTCAGCAGGTCTTGGTTCTTTTTTTGGAGGAGTAGCCCATACCTTATTGCTGAAAAGACTCTGCCCTTTGATGCTCTACCTGTATTGAGTTGGAGTAGTTTTCCATTTACTTTAGTCACAGGCCATAACACCAAGAGATGCTCTAATACAATTCTTGCATTCCAGACACAGTCTTGCTTACTTCCATTGTAGAGAAGCAATTCATTTCCCCCCCTTGGTAATCTGTATCAATAAATCACCCCCTCTTAACACTCTTACTCCTTTCTTAGCCTGTTGGCTTAAGGGCATCAGAACCAGGGGATGTCTGGGCTTACTGTTTAGTGGAATGTTTGTTTTGTTTACTAGCAGGAGTGCTTCCTGCTCTGGAATGAAAACTTAGCCTCCAGAACTTAAGGTCATAGGGAACGGAAACAAAATTTCTTCCTACTGGGGCACTAGGGATGATAGTGAGTGGAACCATTCCCTTTTCCATCCCTTGATTCCCAGAGCCAGGAATTCTGGCTATGGGAGAAGCAGTGGCATATATTAGATGCTGTTTCAAAGCTTATATCACCTCTGAAGAACCCTTGTTTCAGCCTTCCAGTCTACTACCACCAAATTGGCATTACAATTGTGTCTTCAAGAAGCGATTCCATTCTCCTAACAGGCCAGCTGCTTCAGGATGGCTGAGAACATGATAAGATCATTAAATTCCATGAGCATGAGCCCACTATTGGGCTCTGTGGAGTGAGTTCCTCAGTCAGAAGCAATACTCTGTGGAATACTATTACAGTTGGTAAGGCATTCAAGTCCATAAATGGTAGTTTTGGCAGAAACATTACATGCTGGAAAGGAAAATCCATAACCAGGTAAGTATGTATTCTAGTAAGAACAAAGTGTGGCTCTTTGCACCAAGAAAGTGGTCCATTGGAATCAACCTGCCACCAGGTTGCTGGCTGCTCATGTCTAGGTACCACATCTGGAGCTCAGTGGTAGTCTCTGCTGTTGGGATTTGACATTCAGCAGCCACTATAGCCAAGTCAACCTTGGTGAGTGGAGTTCGTGTTGACCTGTTGATGCATAACCCCCAGCTCTGCCACCGTGGCCACTTTGCTCATGTGCCCATTGGGCAATGACAAGAATGGCTGGGTGAAAGGCAGACTGACTGTCCACAGAACTGATCATCCTATCTATTTGATTATTAAATTCCTCCTCTGCTTGCATCACCTTTAATGAGCATGTACATAGGAAATGAGTACTTTCACATCCTTTGCCCATTCAGAGAAATCTAGTTATATACTTGTTCCCCAAATGTCTTTCTCATCAATTTTTTTATTAATTTGTTTATTTTGCATTATAATTGTCAGTCCCTCCCTCTTCCCAGTCCCACCTTCCCATCCATTTTCCCCATACTACCCCCCTCCCCACCCAGTACCAACCCACTCTGAAATCAAATCTCATAAGGACTAAGTGCCTCCTCTCCCACTGGGGAAAGACCAGGCAGTTCTGCTAGGAAAATGGGGTCCAGAGGGAGGCAACAGCATCCAAGTCTGAGATAGTCCACTTCAATTGTTAGGGGATCCACTTGAGGACCAAACAGCCCATCAGCTTCATATGTATATTGGGCCTAGGACCAGTTCATGCATGTTCTTTGGTTGGTGGTTCAGTTTCTATGAGCTCCCTGTGTCCCAGTTAATTGGCTATGTGGGTCTTCTTTAGTCCTTGATCCCTCCAGCTCCCATAAACCCTCCCCTAACTCTTCCTCAATACTCCCTGATTTTCACCTAATGTTTGTCTGTGAGTCTCTGCATGTGTTTCCATTATCTGCTGGATAAAGCTTCTCAGATGGCAGTAATGTTGGGTTCCTGTCTGGATCCTTCTCCCCATTCACTTCCAATGTCTATTTTATTTCCCCTGATTAGAGGGATTCAAACATCATCCCTTGTGACCTCCTTGTTACTCAGTTTCTTTGGGTCTGTAGATTGTAGCATGTCTCACCAATTTTCTAATCATGTCCTTTACAAGTCCCTGACCATCCAGCCAAACCATTGACTACAGCTCATGAATCAGTAAGCAATCATATATCTGGCCATTTCTCCTTCCAAGGAAAATGTATGAGTATGTGTACTGGCTGAACCTCTGCCCCTTGTGAAGATTTTCATTCACCATGTTTCATGGTTGTCCCAGTAAGGGGTTGTGATACCAAAGCTGTCCACTTCTGGATGGTGCCTGCATAGTGTGCAAACCTATCAGTAAGCCAGACCCTAGTCATCTCTTCCTCAGTCAACAAATCACAGGAACATTCCCAGATGCATGCTGAAGAGTAGACAGTGTTGTAACATGAGTAGAAAACACAGCATTTGAGATGCACTTCTTCGTAAAATTTCTTGCACCATCAGGACCTGTTCAGGCCAGTTGCATATACATTATTTCCACTTGATAATGTATTCCTGATGTGCACATCCTAATTTATGGCTTTGTGGGTCAGCTCATGATGCACATCTCAGGTCACATGGTAACTGGTGACCTACTGTCAAACATTCAGTTTCTATTCACTAAGTCCCAATAACAGACCAAGGACTGTTTCTCAAAGGGAGAGTAGAGGTTTTCAGATGATGATAGAGCCCTGCTCCAAAATTCCAAAGTCTTCTCTGTGATTCACCTATAGGGGCATGCGAAAGACTCCAAACAGCATCCCTATCTGCCACTGATACCTCAAATACCATCAGGTCTGCTGAGTCATGGTCCTTGGATGCTACCTCCTGCTCACATAACCCAATGAGCATAATGTCATCAATAGGATGGACCAGTGTGATATTTTGTGGAAGAGACAAATGATCAAGAATCCTTCGAATTAAGTTATGACACAAGGCTAGAGAGTGGATATATCTTTAAGGTAAACCTGTAAGGGTATACTGCTGGCATTATAAACTGAAAGCAAATTGTTTCTGATAGTCCTTATGAACAGGTACTAAGAAAAAGATATTTGGTAGGTCAATGGCTGCATACTATGAGCCAGGAGATGAAATAATCTGCTTATGTAAGGACACAATATCTTATACAGCAGATCAGAGTCACTAATTGATTAAGTTGCTGATAGTCAACTGTCATTCTCCATGATCCAGCTGTCTTCTCTACTGGTCAGATAGGAGAATTAAAGAGAGATGCTGTGGGACCCATCACACATACAATCTATCAAGTCCTTGATAGTGGCACTAATTTCTGCAGTTCCTCCAGGATATGATACTGTTTTTGATTCACCATTTCCCTAGCAGAAGCAACACTAAAGGCTTCCATTTAGCCTTTCCAGCCATACTAGCCCTCACTTCACATGTCACGGAACCAATGTGGGAATTCTGCCAACTTCTAAGTATATCTATCCTAATTATATATTCTAGAACTGGGGAAATAACCACAGATTGAGTTTGGAGACCCACTAGGCCCACTGGGAGTCTGATGTCAGCCAAAACTCTGTTAACCACCTGACCTCTATAACCCTCTATGTTAACTGGAGGGCCACAATGTTTCTTGACATCTCACAGAATCAGCATCAATTCATATCCAGTATCCAGTAGAACCGAGAAAGTTTGATTGCTTCCTTTCATCCAATGTATAGTTATCCTTGTAAAAGGCCTTAGGGTCCTCTGAAGAAGAACTGGATAGAAAAAGGCCGATAGTAAAACACTTAGGTATTTTTCATGGTCCTGCCTCAGAGGGACCTAACTGTACCTTAACTGTATCTTAGTTCAAGAGGTTCTGGGTCTTCAAACTGGCTCAAGCCTGGGAAATGGTTCACAGGCTAAGATTCTCTTCTGCCAAGATCCCATTTGCTTGAGAAATTTTCTTTCCTTTGCTTGAGGATTTTTCTGCTTATGCAGATCAAACAAAAACACAGTAGGTTTCTTATGTATTTTACACCTGGAAATAGTATGACTGATTAGCCAGCACCAAAGGTCCAAACCAGTCATGGTACCATAAATATCACTTTGCTTGTGATTACAATAAGTACAATCACCTTGCCTTTGGCAATTCAATACAGACACCTAGCTCCCAATATTCTGGGACTCTGTTACACCCCACCGTATTTGATTTATCCAATTGAACAACAGCATCACCAATCCTAAAAATCTAGCACAAGGAAAAGGGCAATGGCAAAGTTCTTCAAAGTACTGGTACCTCTCTCACCATTTTGGGATTAGTGAAGGGCATGTCTTCTGGGCCTTCCCATGTGAAGGATTAGGTTTTTTACAACAGAGCCTCTCTACCATTGTGATTTGCCTGAACCATAAAATCCCTTCAACACTAAACCAGTGGGATATCAGATATTTCTAGTTCCTTTTCAGCAGAACATCTTTTGACAAATGCTTCAGTCAGCCAATCAAACAAATGTTATCTTTGTTGTTATTGTTTTGTTATTGCTGTTGTTTCCAGAAAAGGTTTCTCTATGTGCCATTCTGGAACTCGCTCTATAGACCAGGCTGGCCTCTAATTCAGAGATCTACCTGCTTCTGCCTCCTTAGTGTTAGGATTAAAAGCATGTACTACCACACTTGGGTCTATCAGTCAGACAAACTTTTAATACTGTGGATAACTGTGCAAGCTTCTGTATTAAACCTAAACTCTCCACTCAATGGGTCTATATCAGTAAGATCAGTGTAATCTAATTTTATATTCCTTCTGTCATTATTCCACCTCCTTAAAATCTACTCCCACATATATCCTCCAGATTTCCGCTTGAATAAATTAGCAAACTTTTTAAGCTCTTCAGTGGTATAGCATACATCCTCATGGACTAAACTTTCCACCTCCCCTCTAGGAGACTGCTTAGCCATAAATCTGGTTATAGGTTTTTAGGTGACTATTGGAGGATCCAGAGAGACATCAGTATTATCTTGCCTGGCACTCCTCTGGAGAATTTACTGCTGGTTTAGCAGACAAAGAAGATTAATTTTCTCAGGAGGTAGGGGTTGGGATATATCCTCTGCTAAGAGGGGAGAGATTACTTCTTCAGATGAGATAATCCCCTGAGAATCTGCATGTTCAAAGTCAGAAGCCTCAGTAGGGTCCTCCCACACATCTCCCTCCCAAATAACTGTATCCTATTCCTTACCAATCAGTGCACTTACTTTAACCACTGACACCCTCCGGGGATGTGATTTGAATTTTCGTTGTATTTCAGCCAATCTAATAATGAGGGCTTCCATCTGATTTTCTGCAATTTAAACCCTACTGCTGCTGGAAAGATTGTAGTCCAAGGTCCACTTAGAACTCTTCAAGCTGTTTATGCACCTCTGGAGCTGGTCAGTTGTTTCTCTGAGTTCATTTTTGTTCCTTTGCCATTGTATCCTGATATACTAGAAGTTGGTTAGCTATATCCTAAATTCACTATTTTCTATTGTCAGTTTATCCAGAAATGCTACAAGCACCTAGGCAGCATCATTATTTACTTTACTTTCCAGAAATTGTCACAAGTTTTATGTGCAGAATCACTAAATGCTTTATTCCATGCAGCAAGCTTCTCAAATATTTCTTTTTTTTTAATTTTGAAAATTTCCAGATTCTTTTTGTTTGTTTGTTTTGTTTTTTTTATAATTTATTTTTTATTTCTTCAAGTTACATCTCAATCACAATCCCCTCCCTACTCCCCCCTCCAGTCCCACCCTTCCACCCTCTTCTCCCTCAACCCCCCCCCTCCTCTATCCTTTTTTTTTTTTTTTTTTTTTTAGTTTAAGGTATATCTTTCCCACCCAACAGCTCCCCTTTCAGTCCAACACATGGCTCTTTCTCTTATAACAATAAATACAATACAAAACCACACAAATAAATAGACCACAATTATGAGAGTTATAGGGCTTAGCATACATTCCCAATATCCAGTCCATATGTATTTGGCCCCTGACTTTAACATTCTACTATCTAACCATCTCCATGAGTTTAAAGTTCTATATCTGAATCAGCTTTCATACTAACTTGCATCACAATTTTAAAAACATCTTCTTAGATCCAGAACACCCTCTTGATTCCTAAACAACTTAAAATTTAACTATGAGACTCTAGCTATCTATTCTTCAACCACCTCAGAGACCTGAGAGGGATAAATAACTTAAGATTTTTTGATATCGAGACATGTCAGTGCCTGACAGCACCCCCTATTTTACTCCAAGTAGAAGATGAGCATCGAAGAATCTCCAGTGTGAGATGGTTGAATTAGTGTCAAGCCTATCCCTTGGCAAGAAAAACCCCTTGCTTCTCAAATATTTCTAACTGTGGTTTAGAAATATTTTGGTGTTTTCTATATTAGCAAGGGAGTTTTTTAGTAACTGTAGGTGTAGGCGAATTGCCAAGCCTGCTCTAGGTACTTAACAAGTTCATCCTTATAATTCTGTTTCCCCAGAACAACTTCTGATACCACAATCTGTATTAGTCAGAGTTCTCTAGAGCAGTGGTCCTCAACCTTCCTAATGCTGTGACTCTTTGATACAATTGCTCATGTTGTAGTGATTCCTCAACCATAAAATTATTTTGTTGCTAATTCATAACTATAATTTTGGCATTGTTATGAATTGTAATGTAAATATTTGATATACAGGATATCTGATATGTGAGACCTTGAAAGGACTGTTTGTCCACAAGTGGGTCTCAACCCACAGGTTAAGAACCATTATTCTAAAGGAAGAGACTTGATAGAATGATATATACATTATATATATATATGTATGTATATGTGTGTGTTTATATATATATGAATCTGTGTGTGTGTGTGTGTGTATTATGTGATTTATTAGAGTGGGTTACAGGCTGTGGTTCAGCTAGTCCAAATGGGCCTACTTACCAGTGGAAAGTACAAGAATTCAGTAGTTGTTCAGTCCATAAGACTGGATGTCTCAACTGGTCTTCAGTCTACACCAGTATGCTGAAGATGTAAGATCTAATGCCAATGAAGGAATGAATTTGCCAGTTAGAGTGAGGGCAAGCAGATAAAGAACAAAAACTCCTTAGTCCTTGATCTTTAAGTAGTCTTCCAACAGAGGGTATGGCCCAGATTTAATTGTGCATCTTCTGGCCTCTAAAAAAAAAAATAATCAAGATTTAGGGTGTACCTTCCCTCCTCAAATATTTCAATCAAGAAAAAAAAAAAACCCTCCCTGCTGTGCCCATTGAGTTTTAGTTGATTCCAGATGTAGACAAGTTGACAACCGAGAACAGCGATCTCAATTGGTTTGGCTTTTCCTGTAGCTGCATAACTTCAATCTCTAATCCTGTTACCATAGTCTTTTCTTCTCTGACTGACCTTGTGAAAAATTTCCTTCTTTCTAGGTTATCAGCTACAGTAGATTAGCACCCAGCCTAATGACTTCATTTTCACTCATTTACATAAACAAAGACTAAATCCAAATAGGGCCATCTCCATAAGGACCTGAATGTGAAGACTTCAGAATAATTTTTAGGGGACATAGTTCTATCTATGACCACTGCTGAATTTTCATCAAGTTATCTTGTCTTGTAGAATTATTCTTTCAGATTAGAATCTGTGATGGCATTTCCAAAACACTCATGTTGGTGGTTTCCATTGCCTGCATTCATTTGTCAGATTATATCAATTCTGTCTTTATAGTATGGACTATACAGTTACTCAGGACTAACCATTGTAATAATTTCCTTAAGGCCTAGCCATCTGCTGTTCAGTTTTTATTCCAGTGAAAACTTTGTATATGTGCATCCTGGTCAAAAATGCTGGACTCTTAGTCCCCACCCATAGCCAGAAGAATAAAGTGTAAATGTTTCCATGCAACAGAATGAGACCTCCTCTCAAAAACAAAATATTAAAGGGCCAAGATATATTTTTAAAACTTCCCACATCAACATTTTGGCTTATCCTCTGGATTTTCCAAATTCACTCAATGATACCTTTCTACACCAATAAAAAGTAATGAAACAAGTGGCAGACATTTTGGCTATACATAGACACTGCTTGATTCCCATGCTACTTGACTGTGGAAAACAGAACCACTTGGTGATTTGTTTTCCATTATGATCCCTTCCCTCACATAAAACTGTAAACATTTTAAGAAAAGAACTTTGTTCCTCTATTCCAACATGTGTCCTTATTTTTGGTAAGCATTTTACAGACAAGTGCTGATTTTGACATTAATATTGTTTTCAAGAAGATGTTTATAGGAGATTAAACAGGTGTTACTGATATTCAAATTTGAATGACTGAATGGACTATTGCAACTAGTTTTAAATGACATGCTTAAATACTGGTAAGCTATAATAAAGTAGAAATTTAAAGATAAATTTAAAAAGCAATCACAGCTAATCATTAGTTCTTTGCTTGTTAATTTTTTTTTGTTTTGTTTTGTTTTGGTTTGGTTTTTTATTGATTTTTTTCAAGTTACACCTCGATCAAAGTCCCTCCCTCCCTCCCTCTCTTTCCTATTCTCTATCCTCTCCTTCTCCTCAGATGAAGGGAATCCCCACATACCAAACCCCCTCAGCTCATCAATCACATGAGAGGTAAGAGCTTCTTCTTGTACTGGGGCTTGATTTGACAGCCCATCTAGGGTAAGGTGTTCCACTAACAAGCAACAAGGTCCATGACTCACTACTGGGTAGAGTTTTCCATAGGATAGTTGAAACTGCAATTTAATTATCAATTGTATTTATTAATAAGTATAAACTGTAAGATTTGACCAGCAGAGCAGCCAGCAGCTTGGGAGAGCAGCAGGTTGCCTGGTAGGATATCAGTCAACAGGCCTGGCCCGCCTTAACCAGCAGCCTGATTTATCCTGGGGAAAGAGCCCCAGGACCAAGGGTGGCCTACACCACCTGTAACCTAAATTCTATTAAGTAATATAAATTGTTATATTAGGCCAGTAGAATTACCGGCAGCTTGGCAGGAGATTCGCCGGAGTTCAATGGCCCTGGATTGCTTGGACTGATGGCCTATAAGCTGCCATGGTCCTTTCCCCATAAATTTAAATACAACAAGACCTTTTAATGTTTCAATGTTTAACCCTTAGCTGGACAGACAATCAATTAGCTACTCTAAATTAACCTGGATCATCTAATCCCAAACTGCCATATGCCTGAAATTACCTTCCAGCATCCTCAAACATGTCTATCTGCTTCCATGTCTCCTGGTGGAATGAACTAATCCTGTGTGTAAAACGCAGGGGTCCTGTTCTAATCTCAGGAAGTCCTGCCTTCCTATACTCTTTATGTCCAGCCAATTGGCTATCAGCGACTTTTATTAACCAATCAAGAGAATGCCTCAGAAGGGGTGGTAACCAGATCTCAATATTGAAATCAGCCTATCAGAAGCAATGTTATTAGACCTTCCCCAACAGACAGTTATGCTAGGTTCCTGTCTATTTGGATCTGTGGGTTATAGGATTATTGTCCTGTGCCATATGGTTAATATCCACTTATAAGAGATATACATACCATGTCTATCTTTCTGAGTCTGAATTAGCTCACTTAGGATGAGCTTTTCTAGTTCCATCTATTTGGTTACAAATTGCATGATTGCCTTGTTTCTGATAGCTGTGTAGTATTCCATTGTGAAAATGTACCATGGGTTTTTGTTGTTGTTGTTGTTTTTTTTATAATCCATTCTTCAGTTGAAGGACATCTGGGTTGTTTCCCATTTCTAGTTATTACAAATAAAGCTGCTATGAACATTGTGGAGGCGATGTCCTTGTGGTTTGGTGGAGAATCTTTTGGATATATGCACAGGAGCGGTATGGCTAAGTCTTGATGTAAAACTATTCCCAGTTTTCTAAAATATCTCCAGATTGATTCCCAAAGTGGTTGTACCAGTTTGCACTCCCAACAGCAATGCAGGAATGTTCCCCTTTCTCCACATCCTCATCACCATGTGCTATCATTTGAGTTTTTGATCATAGCCATTCTGACAGGTGTAAGATAGAATCTTAGAGTTGTTTTGAGTTGCATTTCCCTGATGACCAAGGATGTTGAGCATTTCTTCAAGTGCCTCTTGGCCTTTAGAGATTTCTCTTTTGTGAATTCTTCTTTTAGCTCTGTACCCCATTTTTTATTGGATTATTTGACCTGTTGGTGTTTAATTTCTTGAGTTCTTTATATATTTTGGATATTAGTATTTATTTTTCTTAACGTGTGCCTACTGTATTAAATAATAAGAATATGACATGTGTACACTCATTCTCAATTATTGGTAGAGAAGCTCATATTTTATGTATATGTATATACAAAATGTAAAAAATATTCATATGTACAAATATGTTTATATGGGTTATATACAAAAGGAAGAAAGGAGATTTGAGGGGTCTTTTTTTTAGGAAAAAATAGATATATTTATTTTCCTTACAAGCTTGATATACATGCTATGTAGCACTCTGAAATACATTCAAATAAAATTTATACAGCCAAATCAGACCAAAGTTGCTTAGGTTAACAGTATTGCAGTTTTTAAGGAAATGGACTCATGAAATTTGCATTCTATTTGTTCTCATAGAGAACAAATACACAAGCATTTTGTTGTAATTTTTTTTAATCTCTCTCACACTGAAAATGGTCCAAATTCACAAATAAAATGAAAATAACAATGTGATGATTCCTTTGTAATGAACCAAGCCAAACTCTCAAAGCTCAGTAAGGACATAGTTTATAAGATGTGATTTGGGAGAGAATTGCAGAGGTATTATCAAAGATAAAAAGATAACAAATGTACTATACAGAGAATATTCACAGAGCATATATATATTCTTCTAGAAAACCTGGGTTCAATTCCCAGCACTATATGGCAGCTCACAACTATCTGTAACTCCAAGATCTAACACTCTCACACAGACATATGTGCAGGCAAAATACCAATGTACATAAAATAAAAATAAATATTTTTTAATTTTATATATATATATATATACATATACATATATGTAAACCATGCAACTGTGGGGATTATA
The DNA here is from genome assembly GCA_907164525.1 of Lophiomys imhausi. Lineage (NCBI taxonomy): Eukaryota > Metazoa > Chordata > Mammalia > Rodentia > Muridae > Lophiomys > Lophiomys imhausi. The sequence continues at coordinate 6,581,015 of CAJQZJ010010411.1, forward strand.
CCCCACATTAAAGTAAGGAAAGATCATAAGGTACCCAACTTGGCACAGGAAAGAGATCTACAACACTCAACATTTCAGCAATTTTTGGTTCTATCCATAAATACAAAGAAAGTTCACCTGCCCATGTGAGGAACTTGATCTGTGATGATCAGATGCCATTGTCACATTGACAGGATTTAGATCACCAAGAAACTGGCATTTCTTTTAAATGCCAAACATTTTCTGCCTCTTTTCATAGTGACTCACCTTTGGAGACTCCTGTTGGAGTTTTCCTCAACTATCTGTCAACAATTCTGGTTAGTCCTTCCACTAATTTTGGTTGACACTATGCAAATGCTTAGCTGTGAAGTATGTACTCTTCAAAATGCTTGGTATCTCTGTTAATCTGGATGGCTGTCACGATTTATTTGCTCTTTCTTTCTCTGCAATCTCATCTCCATTCAGTTTCACTCTTATCTTTAAGGGAGAGATGTTACCTAACTTTCAGAGCCTGCTGCAAAGCAAAAAAAAGGGGCTTCTTGTTCAAAGATTGTTAACATTCTTAAGACAACAGTGGTACCTTATGTCCAAGTACTGGTCCCTTCTGAGCATAGATCCTATGCAAGAAGCCAGCCCTCACTACAAGGGTAAAAAGAATTAACTGCTATTATGATATTTGGCAAGAATGGAATAGCTACCAATCCAAGTACAGCCTAATGTGCAGAAATCATTGACCAAGGATGCATCCTCTTACCAGTGTACACCCCCAACTTAATTACCCTAGAATCTGTTTCTCACACATTGAAACGTGAATGTCTCTGGATCTAGTGCTGAAGTTACCCAAATCATCTCATGTGCTTTTCTGCTCTAAGACTTTCCTTCTGACTGTTGTTGACTTTGAAAGAATATCTATAGAAGGACTTACCACAGCTGTTGGTATAGAAAAGATACCCATTATAACATTTTTATTAAAATTCCAGCAGGACTATATACAACATGCTTAACGATCTAAGCCAACCTCAAGATTTTGCAAAGGAACAAGCAGAACTGGATACTCACATTAAGTTGTTGAAGACCACAGAGAGCTGCTGATGTTAACCTCTCCCCAGAAAATCATTTTATTTTTACCCAGTTTGCAACAATTTTGTAATTCTGTCCATCTTTCATGTGAGGCTGGCATGTTTCTCATCCTGATTGTAAACTCTTTGTTTATTTTTCTTTTACATTATTACTGGCTTAGATACAGGATGAAGAAACACCATACAGTTAGTAATTGAAGAAAACATTTTGCTAAGGAATGTCATGGATACATGAAAATTTGAAAAATAACTCATGATCTTCAGAAACATAATCCAAACAAGAAAAAATAGAAAAACCCAGCAAGGCTAAATATAACTTCATGCCAGGTATTCTTAGAGGAAGTTAAAAGGGACCTTTGATGGGTGTCTTGGAGTTACAATTATCAAAACATACAACATGATCAATAGCAACTTGGGGAGAAGTGCTTTATTTCAACTTACAACTCTCATCAAACTCCATGACTGAGGGAAGTCTGGGCAGAAACTCAAAGCAGGAACCTGGAGGTAGGAACTGAAGAAAAAGCCATAGAGGAGTGCCACTTATTAACTTTTTCTCATAGCTTGCTCAGCCTGCTTCCTTTCCAAGTCAGGACTGCTTGGCATGGTTGGCACAGCACAGAGTGAGCTGGATCCTCCTATGCTACTCATTCATCAAAGGAATCAAAATGTCCCCACAGAACTTGTCCATAGGCAATCTGATCAAGGCACTTTCTCAACCTTGAGCCTCTTCCTGGAAAACTCTTAACATCTTTCAGGTTAACTAAACATCAACCAGGACCATGAGGGAGAGCAGAAGACTTGATACTAACCAGACAGGACCAACTAGGTGATAGAGGTGACAAGAAGTTGACTAGAGGCCAGCAGCTGAGAACTAGCATTTTCCATTGACAGTAAAACTTTGCAGGACTCCACTCAATGTAAAAGTACTTTACAATCAAGTAGATTGGTGATGCTTTGATAATACTCTAAATCTTTTCTTTTTTTCGACTTTTTAAAAATTCTATATTTATTTCCAAAACATTGGTAGGGAATGAATAACAGTAAATTGTCAACCAGAAAATATAACACCTACACAATGCTGTAGGAACATTTTGGTGTGCTGAGCTGACAAATGTTACAGTTCTGAAGTCAAGGAATATTTTTACTAAATAAATACCAAAGTCTCACAACTTACAAAGAATGAGAAGCAAATTACCACAAATGTGTCTATACTTCTGTCTAAACACCTCTAAAAGTATGATTTTTAATTTGGGAAATTCTAAAGGCTATAATTCTCAATTTGAAAAGACAATTGTTTTTAACACTTTCAATTAAAGTTTAGTTATTTGATACACTACCAGCCACGAGTGCTTTGATAATTTAATGCTGCTTTTGGACATTCCAAGGAAATAAAGATTTCAGTTTTGATGACTATTTGAATTCGAACAATGCTAAGTAACAACAACAAACTACTGAGTTAACAATATGCTATTTTTAGTTATTCTTTGGTAGGTATAAGGAACCAAGTAACTTAGGCAGAGAAGACTCAAACTGAAGAGCACACAGACAGATTGTTGAAACTGAAATAATTGAATTGTGCAAATGCTGAGGACAGATTGTCAAAATTGTCTGTATTTGACACTACAGAACAATTGCCTGGGTGAAATGAGGTTAGTACAACTTACCACGCAAGATTAGTAATGTGCATTTCTTATTGAAAACCTAATTATAACATCAAACAGTAAGATATTCTATGCAATTGTAAAGTCCTGACACCTCTGACTATTACTTCAAGATATAGAAATGTTTCTTGAATGTAAAAAATATTCAGCTGACAAAAGCTGAGGTCTGATACAATCCAAGATACACTAAGATATTTAGTTTTCTCTGCAATGCAGATACAACTGTCCTTATAGACCAAGACTAAAGGCTTCAAACTGAAAATAAGTTCACCAAAGTTATCTCATTTGTAAGGAGGCCCCCTTACAAATAAATCTCCTTTATAAAAGTGGGATTTCAAAACATTCAAAGAAAACGCTTCTATAACACATACTTCTAATTTTCCTGTCACCCAAGAAATTGCCACCTTCCCTCTGGTGGAGGGGAGCCAAACACGTTAAACTTGTAAGAATCGATGGAATCAGTGTAAGGATACCTTCACAACTCTCTCTTCTCAAAATTTCTGAAACTGTTAGAACTGTGTGGAAATATATAAGGAAGGGCAACTAAGATGTGCCCTCCTGAGGAAAAAAAGTCTCATTTTCACCTATAACCCACAGTTATAACAGCAGCAAAGCAATTTTGTGAGCCTAACAGCATGATAGATTTTCAGTTTCGGTCACCTACACCCATCAGCCAAGGAGAGTTTCCTCTCTGCCAAACAGGATCTTCTGAGGTAGGTTAGCAAGAAAACAATTACAATGCATCATCTTGAGGTGGTTAAAGATAAACTCTAGGAACTTAGAACTTCATGTTGGGCATGAGGAATATATGAAGTAATATATTCTTCCCCAAAAGAATTATGAGCAACAAATTAAGTAGATTTAAGGTTCAGCCTATGAAGGATAATGAAGGTAAGGCAAATGTTGTCTAACTTGAGGTGAATCTGGTGTAAGAACCCCAATTTAATAGGTATGTCCATTTAAATTCTATTGTATGTAGCCAATTAGCATCATATATATCTATATATATTGAATATATTAAAAATGACCAAATAATATTGAACAAGTACAGTGTTTAAATAATTTTGCTGTTTGACAAAATATCTGCGATTTTTAAGGCTTTATTATATAAGCAATGTAATAAACCCAAGAGAATATGACTGTATTTTCTTTTCTTAAATTAAAAAATAAAAAAACAAAATAATGAACATTGCTTTTAAAGGAGGATAATTTTAATAGTTTAATGTTTCTCTTTCTTATTCCACAAAGCAAAACTATAACATTGCCTTTTAAATGTGATAGTTTCCTCATTAAAAATAGAAACCTTATGGAAAGTATTGCTTTTGAGGCAGGGTCTCACACTGACTCGGAGCTTTCCAATTTTACTATTTAGGCTAGCTGGTCAGTGCACTCCAGGAATTCTCCTGTCTCCCTTACCCTGGGGTTACAAGCTTATGCTACTACACTGGACTTTTCTATGTGGATTCTGAAGGTTGAACTTAGACCCTCATACTTTACCAAATGAGCTGTCACATCAGTTCAGGAAAAGTCCTCCTATTTGACAGCTTCATAAATATATACAGTGTTTTGCAATTATATTCCCTCTGAACTCCTAAAAAAAAAAAAAAATACCTCTTAATCTATTTCAAACTCTCTGTGGGACATAAAATTGAACACATTCTTTATTGACATCTACATAAGAATGGAAAGATGTATTACATGGGAAATGATTTATAATAAAGAACACATTATTCACATTAGAATTATTGCATTTCTTTATAGTAACTAATGCATTTATTCTCCAATGAATTTCGACCCAAAACTATGATTTTTTTTTTTTTTTTTTTAGCTATACTCCATCTTCAAGTTTATTTGGGAAACCTTCTTAAATTTTTGTCTTTATAAAATGTGACTGAAAACACTTTTGAACACACTTATACAGAATTATTCATGCCTTCCCAAGAGTGATATTCTTTAGGCAGTGGCATTCAAGGTCTGCACAGGCAGCAATTCACAAAAGTGACTTAAAGGAGTGCATGCGTATATGGGTGCATGTTACCCTTCATACCTAATTAGGAAGTTACTTTCAGTGGCAGAGTATGGACTGCACATGTGTGTCTGAATCAACTGACTTGAGAACAGTATCTCTTCTAGACTATGAGTCCAACTGGAGTCAGCTTGGGCTGGACAGGCTGTTGTCATCCCAGAACACCTCTGAGGTCTTGGGATGGTGGTAGAAGGTATGAGCACAGTAGCCTGGGTTGAAATAATGAAAACAAAGGCAGAGGCGCCATAAGTGTCTTGAAGATGGGTTGAGCTCACAGCATTTTCAGCTAGGTCTCAAGGGGAATTTAAAAAAAGACACCTGAACTAGTGGATTTAAAAAAAAAAAAACTGTTTCAGGGTTCTAAAAGAGCCTGGCTCTTCCTGCTGCCGTGTGTGCCTGATGGGCAGATCTCAAGAAGAGATGTCTGAGTAGCTCCCTGCAATCAATGCATTCTTGTCCTGAGATGGTGGGTAGGAGATGAATGTGCTGTGTTTGAGCAAAGCAACAGAAGACGCATTGTGGGCTTGGATGGCCCCTAGAGCTTTGACTGATCTGAAAGGGAGGCTTAGAGAGACAGTGGTGGGTGCTTCCACATGCTGAGTCTGTTGCTTTTCTTCTGGTGAGGACTTCTAATGAGGCATTCCTTGTCATGCAAAACAACCAATAGTCGATTGTTCTACTGGTTTCCTTTCTGCTGTCTGTTCCTGGGCTAACCAATGCTTAGTCCTGTAGCTTGAGGCCTAGCCAACTCATCAGGGAACACCACAGAGACTCGGGAAGGAGATGGAAAAAATACAGGCAATGAATGCATGGTCCCAAGAGCTTGATGGCTGTGCACATGGGCTCTGGTTAGGAAGCAGAGAAATGACAGGAAGTGGGATCAGGTCATAAAACTCACGGCTGTCTCCCAGCAACTCACTTCTTCCAGGGAGACTCTGCCTCTAAAAGTTTTGAGAACCTTCCAAAAACAGTGCCTCTTGCTGGGGACCAAGTCTACAAAGGAGATTTCATATTCAAATCTACACACATGCACACAGAAATAGAGATATAAATGCACACACATACACACACACACACACACACGCACACGGTTAGTAACAAGTGCTGTGAAGCAAAATTGGTAACTAAAAACTAAGAAAGAAAATAGTGGGAGGTTTATGCAGGTCTGGAAGGGCAAAGACAACATTTTGTACAGAATATCCTAGTCAGGGTACTCTAAATGCAGTGATCCATGTTGACATCAATAGAAGAGAAAGCAAGTAGAAACTCCTAAGGTCCATTATCTTGCCATTCTTTAAAACAAAACAAAAACTACAATACAACCAGTGTATGCAAGAAGACTGTTTGAGAAAGATCACAGCAAAGGGTAAATTCAGCGAAGCAATCGATGGGAAAATAAAAGCTCAGATATAGTCCTGTGTTGATATAATTATATAATAGGAATATGTTTAAAGATCTTAGGTCATTGTATAAAAATTGATGATTGTCAGTCAGAAATGAAATTCCACAAACTGTCCAGTTTAGTAGCTATTAAAATAATTTAACTGAAAGAAAAAAACAATGACAACAACAACCACAAAACACATGTATGTCAATGTAATAAAACAAGGGAAATGGTAAATTTAAAAGTCGCTTCCATGATATGTCTTGGGATGTGCTCCAAAAGCAGACATAAGAAAGGGGGGGGGGAGAGAGAGAGAGAGAGAGAGAGAGAGAGAGAGAGAGAGAGAGAAAGAAAGAAAGAAAGAAAGAAAGAAAGAAAGAAAGAAAGAAAGAAAGAGCTGCTTGTAATGAAAAGTAATTGACTACTGATCTTAGTTGCCAATGTGTAACAAAGTGTGAGGAAGAGTTGGAAGAAACGCATTATTTCTCTGTTGAACATTCCTTAAGCTACATGTCTTCCATGTGACCAAATAGGGATGTTGAGTAGGCTGGTGGATATACTAATCTGAGCTTGGGAGGTAAACATTAGAGATTGGAGCTTGAGACTCAGCAGTATTTGGGTATTGCTGAGAACCATGACATTTTAAAAAATTATTCAGTAAATATTAACAATTTTTGAATTGTTAATATTTACTTAGAGTGAATATAGAAAGCAGTAGAAAATGTTTCTCTTGGGTTTTATGGGAACAATACCAGAATACCAACACAAATCCCAAATGCCTCACAGCCTCTGATCAACACCTTCAATTCTGAGGCTTCTCAGTTAGAGTCTGCTGATCTCTCATTAGAAACAGGAAAGCAGGTGAGAGCAGAACAGGGGAGCTGAGCTTCCTCTGAACCTGAGAGAAAGGCAGCTAAAGATGGCCACCATTGCTCATTGTGATGTTCATTCTATGTTCTATCCTTACACTTCAATTTGTGAAGACAACTATCTTATAATTGGTTTTACTAATCCATCAGGACCTATTCTGTTTATGTGCCTTTTGGTCTTTTTTTATTATCCTAATTCACATCTGTTTTTAACATGTAAGCCACCTTGATCCTCCTTAGAATACAAATCATAAATACAAACACTTTGTAATGAGTCAGGTTAAGTCAACTAATAGGAAAACTTAACTTTGCCAACACAGAGAAATAGCCCAGTGAGATTCATTCACTTGTGCGATCAAGCAAGCAAGCCAACAGCAAAAGAATAGTGTTAATATTCTAAATGGTCAGTGTCAATGTTAGGCCTTTATTCTCATCAGTTCTTCCCTCTCATATACCATACCAGCAAACGACCAGGAAGGTTGAGGAGCACTGTTCTAAAGCCACCACATTCTTCTCCTGCCCCCAAGATGCTGCACATCCTGATTCCCAGACTTCCCAGTGCTAGAGCATAAGTCAGAATGGCCAGCTGCTCTGGTCCCAAATCTAGATCTTCTCCCTCAGTGATGAATGATGGCATTGGCTTTGTTTATTCTCCAACTCTCATTATCCATGCAGATGAAGATGGAGGGAATTCTTGGTCTCCATAATCGTGTGAGTCAATTACTATAATGAATACTAGTTGTTTCCCTGGAGAACTCTTTATAATACAGGTATACTGTCTTGACTCGGCTCCTGTCATGAACATACTAAGTCCTCCAGAAATAGCCTCTGTCCACCAAGTTACTTCGAGGGGCCAGGCTAGTACTTCTCTGCTTCTTGCCACTGCCTATGGTAACATCCCCCCCTAGGCTTGTATGCATGCTATAGTTCTGCCTCCTGAATAACAATAAGATATTCAAAGTATAGGACCACTCCTCCATTAAAAAGACGATGAATTTTCATAATGAATGAATTTTTCTTACTGTGATGATACACACTTGCCATCCTGACACTCAGGAGGCAGACACTGAAAAATGGGTCCACAGAGAGCACAGACTACATAGGGAAACCCTGTCTCAAAAAACACAAACATACATGTATTAAATATGTTTGTATATACATATATATCATTTATATGAAATACAAAAAAATTAATCCCTTAGAAATTCAGAAATAGTGTTCTGACACCTAGAAAGATACATACCTCATCATTGTTTTCACTGCTTTATACTCAGTACCTGACACTATTCTCCATACATTAGTGATTATCAATAAGTGGACACCATGCCATTGTAGAGTCAGAGCCTGGCAGTTAAAAGAAAGACTTGGGTGTCAGATCACCTGGGACAACAGAAGCTTTGTCCTTCACTAGCTATGTAACCTCAGCATGTTACCTAACAGCTCAATAAATCAATGTGCTAGTCTGTAAGAGCAAATAGGGCTTTGCCTCAGAAGATTTTTGTGAGGTTCAATAAGCCATTGATTGCACTGATAGCAGGATATAGAAAGGCCTCAATATGCTTTAGATATTACTGAATTATTTCATAATTCAGAATATGATGTTATATAGCAGACTAAATCCACAGTCTCCTCCATTATCCTCCCATTGAAACTGGTGCACATGAGCAGCTGTTTTGATTCCACTTTTCCTTTTTTTCTGCTTTTGTGAATTCCGTGGCCTAGAGAGGCAGTGTTGAAATGAGAGTTGAATTAGACATATTGTGAGATTCAGGCCCCCTGCTCCCCAAGAGGATCTATTGTTTGTCTTTCATGGCATTTTACTTTCTATTCAGGTTTCCAGGCTCTCAAGACATCAGTTTGCCAGAGGAAACCACAATCAAAAGATGTCCTAAATCACTGGAATACACCAAAGCCTAGTGAACTTGCTATACAGTACAGGCAAACTTGTTAATTTATTATTTGCATCAAATAAAATTAAGACTACCCAGAAGACAAAGTAACTGTAGTCAACTGGTTTTCAATGTTAGAAAAATATACATTAAATAGTAACTTACAGATAGAAACTTTTTGCCTTCCATTGTTTTCTGTTCTATCTGTTGAAGGGAGGAGCTCAAAACTGAGCATAAGAGTTACATAAGATTTAGTTTTCTGATTGTTACTATATGATTGTATCCATTGCTACTATAAAAATAAACCAGGATCATATTTTTTGATCTACAGCAGCATATACACTAACCCTCCCTCATATGCATGCACAGAGATATTCATACCTTCTGCCTTTTATTTTTATTGGGAGTGGTGGGGAGTGTTTTATAATTAGATTATCTGAATCATTTATAGCAACAATTACATGGAACTCTTTAAGTTATTCACTCTACTAATACCCCCTTCCTATTTCATCCAAATGACTTTAAACTTGTGGCTTCACAAACCTCCTGTTACTCTGTCAAAAATAAAAAACATTGGATCAACATTTTCTTTTATCTTCCCTCAAATACTAGGGTTAGAGAGAGATCATGCTTTTATTACCATGCAGTGACCATTAGATAGTTCTAGACAGATTGCCATTTAAAACTTATTTCCCAGTCACTTTGAGAGCAAGAAGCATCACATCCACTCTTTTTTTTGTGCATTGGGTCATATAGGTCCCCAACAATTGATTAAATGAAGTTGCAAGTCCTTCCTACTAATTACTAAGGGTCATGACTGCAAAATGCAGGTTTTAGCAGCAATAGTTTCCAGCACATCTTCCCATCAGCTCTTTCCTAGGTGCATTGAAGAGATGGATGCTGTCCATTTAGGAGCATAAAACCAAAGTCTTTGCCAAGAAACACCCTAATGATGGAAAAGTTCAGGCAGTTGAGATGCCGTCTTTCACTATATAGTGCCTCTGCTTTCCAGTAAAAGGGCAAATGTCTCACACAATTAACAATGATCACATCAGCCCATAAAATGCCCAGCTTGAGGGTCAGACAATTTGCTGGAGAGCTTATGTTCTCTTTCAATTTTTTGTTTTCAGTTTAATGTTTTTTGCAAGAAAAATTTGCACACTGTAGTATATTGCAAAAATGTCTAATTACTGTGAAATGATATGGCCATTTCCCAAAGGAAAGAATTTATTTAAAACTAGATCAACATGGGGAAGCGAATGACAGAATATGTCAATATTATCACATATTTAAAGTGAAAGATCATCTCTCAAAAAGACTTCCAAAATGAATGTATCAGAGTAGGTGTACACACAGTGACATTCAGTTCGTTCATCCCCCCTGGTGGAATTTTCATGCTCAAAATTCACTGACTGACAAGACAGAATCTATGAGATGTAAATTTCATATAAAAATTAATTTAATATTTGAGATATGTAGATATTTAGAGAAATTACAATTTTCTCCAATTCATTATATTTTAAAACATGAATATATATATATATTTGAAATAAACTATTTTCATAAAAGATGAAATTTTTAGAAAATATGAAAAAGTTAAATGCTTAATGTATTATATAGTTGCTAAATTGAATATTATTTTAAAATAATTTCCTGACATCTGTATCTCAATATAACCTCAGAAGACTCATAAAGACTAAAATAAAGAGAAATTCACAGCCCTGAAAGTTGTACATGGTATCATCATTTCTTTTTTTTTTTTTTTTTTTTTGTTTTTTTGTTTTTCGAGACAGGGTTTCTCTGTGTATCCTTGGCTGTCCTGGACTCACTTTGTAGACCAGGCTGGCCTCGAACTCACAGTGATCCGCCTGCCTCTGCCTTCCAAGTGCTGGGATTAAAGGCGTGCGCCACCACCGCCCGGCTGTATCATCATTTCTTAACTGTGTTTCTGTGTATTCTTTGCCTAGATTCCAAATATCAGACACATTTTTAAGGCACAAATCTGTGGAAATATATTTTTCTAGTATATTTCCCGGTTTAACAATAACAATATAATAAATCTGTTTAGTGGTTCACTAATATTGTGTGGGAATAGGAAATAAATATAAGACTTTACACATACTAAGCTAACACTCTGACAATGAGATATACCCCAGCCCTGCTCATTGATCCTAAAACACTTATGACTTAAATAAAGAATTTTAATAATGAATAACTGAATTCCAATAGTAAGACTCAGCAGCCAGCGATATCTACAGCTCCAGGTATCAAAGAGAATGATATGCAGAGGGAAAGATACGAGACAATTGACATGTCATTGATTCTCAGTCACTTCTTGTCAGAATAGTTTACCAGGTACACTACAAATTTCTCTGCTGTCATTCAATCTGACAACAAACCAAAGTTTAAAAAAAAAAATTAGTTCTAAAGAGAAGCAATGAGATATAAAACAACTAGGTTTGGGGTATGACATGCCTGCTTTTCAACAGCAGTGTCTTACAGCTACACAATGGTGGGCATGTGGCTAACCTGTGACATGTTAGGCTGTGAGCTGAAGTTTGTAGTGACAACACTGAAATAGCTTAAAAGGAGAAAGGACCCTAGTATAGCATGAGGTTGGGTGGAAAAAGAAGCAGTCTCCTTAATGTTTGAAGGATATTTATAAAAGCTTTGAAAAAGAATAGTATGGTCAACCACAGAGAAAGAGTGTGTACTGCTCTTATAGGACCCCCAAGTTCAGTTCCCCAAACACACATTTAGGCCACTCACAACTTTCTGCAACTCCAGTTCCAGGGTTTCTGATTCCCTCTGACCCCCTAGGGCTTCTGCATGCATATGGAGAACATATATACTCAGGCAGGCACACACACACTTTTAAAACAGTATATGAGTTTCTTTTTTTTTTAAATAGGAAAAGATAGTAAAAGAAAATGAATAGCCTTGATTAAAGTACAAAAAAAATCTATCTTCACTTTTATCAGTAACCAAAAATATATACAATTCTCGAATCAAGCTAATTAACACAGTATCAGTTTTTATTTTAAAACTAATGTAGATATATTTAAGACATCAGAGAAACTTTTGACAAATAAAATGGATATCAATCTGTCTATGAAATAAGGTCCTGGTCTTGACCTAGGCCCTCCTATACATACATAGATGATAGGCAACTTGGCCTTCATACAGATCCCAAAGCAAGTGGTTGCAGGGGAATGGTGGGGGGTGCTTTCATGGACTCTATTGCCTGTCAGTGAAACACTTTACCCTAGCCAGGCTGCCATGTTGGACCCCAGTACAAAAGAAAGCTCTTAGCCCTCATGTGATTAATGAATGAACTGAGGGGGCTTGATATGTGTGAGACCCCCCCTCACCTGAGGAAAAGGAAGAGGGGGAAGAGGGTGTGAGGGTGGAACTGGGAGGGGAGGAAGGAGGGGTCTGTGATCAAAATATAACTTGAAAAAACAAATAAATTTTTTAAAAGACCCTTGTTTTATTTGGGGGGGGGGTAGGTTACCAAGAATTCTTGTTTCTATGTAGTAGAATTTGCATAGCTTTACCTTATTTTTAAACGTTCTTTCAAAACATAAAAGCCCCTAAACCAAGAAAAATGTCTTTCAAAAATACTTCCTGCTAAGTTTTCTATTATTTCAAGGCCAAGAAACATTTAAAAACACACAAGACTTGGTTCTACTATGAATAAACTAAGTGGTCTGGGGAGAGTTACTTAATGTCATTGCATCTCAGCTAGTTTTTCCATGAAATAAAAATTTTGAACCAGATTGTCTCCAAGGGTGGCTTTAACTTCTGCAATCATGTGGTTCTGGATACATCTTTAACAGGACTACATTCAAAGAAAACAAAGATTAGAGTATTATTTAGAAGACTAACAACATTTGTACTAAGCCTACCAAACAATTTCATGCGACTGTGTCTGCAACAATGTTTCCAAAACCATTTGAAGGTAATATTGGACAGTTATTTCTCATTGACCTGAGTATATAAAGGCATCTGAGAAGCTACATAGAGCCAGACCTCAAAGCCCAGCCCTAACTGCCCTTATCACTCTGCTCACTCTGTTATGCTATCCTGGGCTACTCTTATCTCTTGATAGAATTCCGTTAAGTAAGCCTTGCCTTTCATTGAACCATTTTCAAAATGAGCTCATCAGAACACATTCTTTTATGATTTTGGAGATTCTTCTAGCAATAACTTTGCAGCCATAATTAAGAAATACATTAAGCCTTCTGTCAATTAATTTAACTGACAGGAAAACCTGACTGTCCGGAGAACCATGGATTTCCCCAGCTGTGCCTTGTCAGAGAACAGCTTGTTGTAAAGAGATTGCAAGGCAGACGCCAGAGCTTCAGAGGTGCCAGGAAAATTAGCCCAAGCTCCCAGATGAGCTCAGCCAGTGAGGCCGCTGCTCCAATTGCTCAGAATTATTTTAGAATCTTTAACTGATGGGATGAAGAGTTACAAAATCTTCCATTGGGTTTTGTTTTGTTGTCTTGTTGCCTTTGACAGGACTCAAAACGATACTGTGATTTGGGGCAGAAAGTTAAATTAGTCCTTCTGCATATTCACTCAAAAGGCTAAGTGCTTGCACAGGGGAGTTTCAATACCCTGACTAACCGCAGTTAGAAATATCTGGAGATAGAGCCGGGCGGGCGTGGTGGCGCACGCCTTTAATCCCAGCACTTGGGAGGCAGAGGCAGGCGGATCTCTGTGAGTTCGAGGCCAGCCTGGTCTACAAAGCAAGTCCAGGACATCCAGGGCTGTTACACAGAGAAACCCTGTCTCGAAAAACCAAAAAAAAAAAAAAAAAAGAAATATCTGGAGACTTGATAGTGTCCAAGAAACCTGTATTTGCAAATTGTCCTGACTCAAAGGAAAAACATCTTTCTGGTATCTTTACAGCATGAAGTAACTTTACAACCTGGAGCAAGAAAAGCATCCAAGGATGCCAGGCTCCCACATACACACAAAAGCTAAGAGACAGGATACTAGCATCCTTGAGGTTTATAAAGGTCAAAGGACAGCTCCATTCCAACAGTCTGACAATTTTCTGACAATCAGTAATGACTCCTAGGCAGTGCTTGGCAGGAGCCCCAGTTCACCAGGGTCCACATACACATTCTTACCCACATGCCTGGCAGGTTAAATAAAGAAGTTATATCTAAAGATGCTTACCCTAAACATATCCTGTTTACGAAATAAGTGGATTATAATTGTAAAACACATTCACGAAATTACCTTGAAAATTTATTCTGACATGCTGAAAATTGTTCAAGTCCATCACAGACTGCACACCAACAAAATGAAAAGAAAAATGCAGCAGTTGCATATTTGCATATGCAGCAGTTGCATTACTTCTCCCTTTCTTTACCTCATGGATCTTAATGCCCATGTTCAGCCATCATTTTAAAATACTTTTTTTTTTTCTGGTATAGTTTCAATTGAAGAGGTCAGGTGAGGTTACATTCCAAACAGTAAGTCACACTTCATCAGTGAAAAATTCTGTCTTACTTGTCATTTCTTAGTTAATTAAGCTGGATATCTCCCTAGAGATCTTTCTTATAGGAAATTGGAAGCTGGCTTCATGTTAGCGATTGTACCAAAACGGGCTTCAAAATGCAAAAGTCACTAATCCTCTGTTCGAAGGGCAAGTGTTTCATGTCACTTTGACTGTAGAACAAAATCTCTTTCTGAATGAAGAATACAGTTTTACTAAACAGAACACTCGGATTATAAATCAGTTCATACAATAACACTCCTACAGACGAAACCTCATAACAGTAATCTCTTTAGCACAAAATTGTGTCTAGCAGGATGAAAATCCTCACAAGGGTGTGATTTCTGTCAGTCACTCTAGCTGTTCATGTCTGTCATTTGCACTAAGATTTCTCCTCATACACCTATGACCAGTCCAGCTTGGAAGAAAGTGGTTTGTTACATATATGTTCAGGGCCTATATATATGTACCACATTGGGTATAGAACATGAATACATGCATCGTGAATCAAGATGCTTACAGGTAGCAGACTGCTCAAAGAAAGCAGCAGAAAGTAATTATATGGTCATAGCACAGTAAGGGAATGAGGTGAACAGTTGAATTAAAGCAATAAGGGACTCTCCAAAGAACACCATTTCAGAGAAATTTAAACTATTTATTGCTGCCTTTTAGGTGTAATTGAATTTAATGCTGTGAATTAAACACACACACACACAAATTCAGAACCTATATCAGTGAACACTTTCTATTTGTGAGTTGTTTAATAACACTGTCCCAATGGAAGTTTTAGAACCCTTTCTGTTTGATTCCTTCAAACTTCAAACAGGAAAGGACATATTTAAAAGATAGGTTTCAAAAGAAAATCTCCCAGCAGTCCTCAAGTGGTGAATTACAGAATATAATCTGATCTTTCTCAGCTCTAATTTTCATGGATTTATTGCAGTATGTTCCTCAAAGGCTTAATTCTTCAAACTGCTTGTTCAATCTCTTCTATGACACACCTGTACCAGGAATATGCTCCAGAAAACTGAATATACAGTCGTGCTGTGCAGTTACTGAGATTTTTTTACTGAGAACATGGAGAACACCTGAAGTCATTTGCAGTGACCACAATCAGTATTTATGTTTATAAACACAGTTAATTTAAACTCAATATAGTAAACAATGATCTGAAGAATGCCACCAGCAAATAGAACTAATTTGCAGAGAGTATTCTTTGTCTCATTTGATATCTCATCACAGCCTCTAATTCATTAAATTAGAATTTATTGAGAATCCCATTTTCAGGTCATCGGGTAAACTGGAGATAAAACATGAACCTTTTAAAGAATAATTTTCTGTTCTGTTTGGAATGCATACTGGATAAAGACTCTCTTCTTTTGTTTCACATGCTGGTATCTAACTCAATGTCTGGAATTTTACTGAGCTAAAAAATATCTATACCCGACTACCAAATTTGTTAGATATTCTCAATTCTCATGAACCCATTTGTCTTTCTTTCAATGTACTATGCATTATGATTGACTAGATTCCAGCTTTCACTTTTCCTAAGTTTCCAAGATGTGTGATCCCTGGGAAAGAATCAGATTGGACCACTTCCTCTCAGACTCGGTGCTGGAAGGTGGGTCCTACGCGTGGTCAACATGAGGATCGAGAAATGTTATTTCTGTTCCGGACCGATCTACACTGGCCAAAGCATGATGTTCGTCCACAAAGACTGCCAGGTGTTGCGATTCTGCAAATCCAAGTGTCATAAACACTTCAAGAAGAAGCGGAATCCACAAAAGCTCAGGTGGACTAAAGTCTTCTGGAAAGCAGCTGGCAAAGAGCTCACGGTGGACAACTCATTTGAATTTGAAAAAAATGTAGAAATGAACCAAGCAGAACATCCATCTCATTCGGGTTCCTATTGCAGGCAAAGGAAAGCCGCTGGAGGAAATAAAATGGTACAGCAGCTACAAGAGGATGTGGGCATGGAGGATGCTTCCTAATGGTGCTGCCTGCAACCAGCCCTGTACACCCTGGAAACCAGTGGAGACGGCTGGTCCCTAAGTTATTGATTGGTTATGTAAGGTCCCTCAGACAAAGGTTATTCATGTGCTTCCCTTTTAAGTTGCAGCCTGTAAAAGCATCCCATCGTGGGTGGTAGATCTCAGTTGAGTGTTCTGCTTCACTGTGTTATGCTCACGAAAACACGGAAGTTTGCATGTAGATGAGGATGCAAACTGTGGGTATAACGTGGTTGAGCCGTTACATAATGGCACCAGGCAACATTTCTGTACTGACTGCCTGGCTGGCATGAAATCTGTAATGATGTAATATGTTCCTTGCATTAGGATAGTGTTGATTAAGGTACTGAGGCTGAGATCACACAAGGAACTAACTACTCTCATGACAACCTCAGTCTCTTGTTTTGGTCTAGTCTATTTTGTAGCTCCTTAGAGTTTTATAATGGTTGCATGCAATGCAGCTGCATTACATTGGGCAGTCTGACTTGCCTCATAGGCTGCTGTGATGTTGGGGGTGGGTGGGGTGGAATAAGCTCTGCCTGAATGGCACCTTTTTATTTTTGCTTTGGAGAATGCTCGGTTTCAAACTGTGACTTCTATCCCAACAGACTCCCTCTCCCTCCAGCCAGGCAGTAGTCTAGATGCAGAAGAATCCTGGTACCTTTCAAAATTTAGTGTGTTTTTCTATTTTGTTTTTTTGGGTTTCTTAAGACAGGGGTTCTCTGTGTAGCTCTGGCTGTCCTGAAACTCACAGAGATTCACCTGCCTCTGCCTCCTGAGTGCTGGGATTAAAGGTGTGCATCACCACACCCAGCATTTTTTATTTTCCTTAGAAAACCAACCAAACAAAAAGAAACTCTTGTTTTTTGGAAAATAGAATTTATGGACAGAATTCTGCCTATTATGTATGCATAAATAAAACCCCTTCTAAAGTAAAAACAAAAAAGAATCAGATTGTGAATTTTGTACCTTATTCATCCAAACATGATCAAAAATCGAACCAGTTAGCCGGGCAGTGGTGGCGCACGCCTTTAATCCCAGCACTTGGGAGGCAGAGGCAGGCGGATCTTTGCAAGTTCGAGGCCAGCCTGGTCTACAAAGCGAGTCCAGGACAGCCAGAGCTGTTAAACAGAGAAACCCTGTCTCAAAAAACAAAACAAAAAAAAATCGAACCAGTTCCATCCATTTACGAACTTACAGCTTATCTGTGATAAGACAGTGATATCAGCTTTGAGCTGAATGTAAACAGCACACAGATAGATGCATTCTGTAGAAATTGCATCTCCAGGACACAATTTACATTTCCCCCTAGCAGCAAACCATGATGGACTGTAGCCATTAGAAGGTGATTGTTGCTGAGAGGAGGGCATCTTGAGGCACACTTATATCTGCTGGGTTGTCCAGAAATGAACTAATCTAATGAAAGATGACTTTTTATTAGCAGAATATAAAATATGACAGCATACTAAATTAAACAGATACAAACACCTTTAAACAGCTTGATCTCAAATTTCACTGTTATTTGGAAGTCAGTATCATTGAGGTTAAGAATAAAATATCCCATACTGCAACATGAGCCCCAATATCATATTATTTTTTATTTCTTCAAGTTACATCTCAATCACAATCCTCTCCCTACTCCCCCATCCAGTCCCACCCTCCCACCCTCTTCCCCCTCACACCCCCCATCCGATTCCTTTTTTTATTTATTTAAGGTATATCTTTTCCCCCCAACAGCTCCCCCTTTCAGTCCAGCAAATGGCTCTTTCTCTTATAACAACAAATACAATACAAAACAACAAAAATAATTAGGCCACAATTATGAAAATAAGGCTTAACATGCATTCCCAATGTCCAGTCCATACGCATTTGGCAACTGACTTTAACATTCTACTATGCATCCATCTCCATGAGTTTAAAGTTCTATATCCAACTCAGCTTCCATCCTAACTTGCACCACCATCTTAAAAACATCTTCTTAGATCCAGAACACCCTCTTAATTCCTAAACAACTCAAAATTTAACTATGAGACTATAACTATCTAGTCTTCAACCACATCATATTAATGAACACTTAATAAACAAAATACTGTTATTCTATGAGACACCTTGTTAAAGGACAACAGAATAGTATAAATAAAACTATTGCTTACTTCCAATGTATACAAGCCACTATTGCCCCCTTAGGGTTATTGTGATAAGCTGGTCGTTACTGTGGTTCATACGCATCATAACTGAGAATAGTTATGACCTGCCTCCTCTTTGAATCCCCTTCTGTGAGCAATACAATTCAATAAATTAAACTAGTAAAATTACATTAGGACCATCCTAAAATTTCACTTATTGTATTTCCAGTCCATATAAGTTCAATACAATGCAACTGACTTAAATAGGTAACAAGAAATTTTCAATTTTCTATTCTGACAGGCTTTGAACAAAATATTTCTAAGCCACCAATTCCTGTTGAGATTTTAAAAGTGATTTTAATTCATGGGGTCTGTTTCTGGTCTGCTCTTCCATCTCTCAGAAATACAGAGTTTTCACTTCCTTCAAATTTTTTTTCACTTTTTATCAGTGCTCACTATCCTTTCCAATCTATTTAATATTGCACCATACACACACATACACACAAGCACGAAAACACACATACATGTGCACGAGTGTGCACACAGACATACATGCACACAAATATACACACTTACATACAAATAGTGCACCACAGTAAAAGTAAAATTATTTATAATGCAGTTAGTTACTATGCTGGTTTAATAAAATGACAGTAGTAGACTTTCCTCTAAGATCCATGAGATCACTAGCCATAAATGGTTGGAGAGGTTTCTAATACCAGGCATGATTTCCCTCCTGTTGGGTGGGCCTTACATTAGAGAACTATT
Source organism: Lophiomys imhausi (assembly GCA_907164525.1). Taxonomy (NCBI): domain Eukaryota; kingdom Metazoa; phylum Chordata; class Mammalia; order Rodentia; family Muridae; genus Lophiomys; species Lophiomys imhausi. Next base: position 6,600,317 of record CAJQZJ010010411.1, read on the forward strand.
GCTTACTTCCATTGTATACATGCCACTATTGCCCCCTTAGGGTTATTATGATAAGCTGGTCGTTACTGTGGTTCATAAGCATCATAACTGGGTAAGATTGTTGGTTGTTTCCCTCCCTTGGAGCCTTACATGGCTCTTGCCAGTACCATGAAAACTATTTCTCAGGGAGGAGGCTTTCATGTCCAATCCAGTTCGAATCCTCTATGTCCTGTGTCCTAAGTTCATGGTATTTTCAGCAATAATGCCTTGTCTTCAACACCTGGGAGGCAATAAAGGGCAAATCTACAATATAGACTATTTTCAATTTAATAAAATCCTGAAAGCCACTGCTCCTAAATGTGGCCATATCTTGAAGACCTGGGGCTTGATAGATTATCATAAAAGTTGAAGGATAAACCATAGTGGCACACATCCTTTGGTGGTAACCAACATCTCTCTAACTGTTCTTAAGACTTGTTCAACAAAAAGAAAAACTTTCCCCACACTAGAAATCTATCTAACTTGTCAGTGTTAGTGAAGTTATGGGTCTTAGAGGACACCTACAACTACCAGTTTACGAAACCAGCCTAATCCCAAACAACAATCTAAACATTTGTCCCTATACCCAATGATAAGAGTAGTCTTCCCTCTCAAAGGAAATTTCTTTTTCTAACTTACTAATACAGAGAGCCACAACCAATCAAAATTTAAAGTTGTAGAGCCCAGTCCCAGTGGATACATCTACAAAACACTTCAACACCTAAGGGTCAGGGAGCATTGTGAAAGAAGGAATGGAAAGATTGTAAGAGCCAGATGATTGGATAGTTTTTCTGTGATTGTTTCGCTTAGTAATGTTAGAACATACACTAATAAGTTTTGTCAACATGACTTCCCTAAACATAAGCTGAAAAAAGACAAAAACAAACATGCTAGCATGCATAAGGAAGCTTGCAAGGCCTTAAGCCAACATAAAAACCTACAGACAACTGTAGAATTTTGAGAGTGGGAGAAAGCATCTACCCTTGGGAAGTGCACACCAATTGGTTATCCAATACCAATGGTCAGTCCTGAAAACATACATACAAGTAACATTATACAGACTGAACAGGTTATATTTAGAAATATTTATATATACATATATATATATACATATATATATGTGGTAACAATAAAAAAAGAAGAAACCATGGATTTGATGGAAGAATGGGAAGGCGTATGTGAGAGGCTTTGGAGGGAAGAAAGAGAAAAGAGAAATTATGTAATTATATTATAATCTCAAAAGTAGAGGGAAGAATTTCAGGAAGGATGCTAGGATCGGGAATCGGGGGAAGGAGGATTAGTGGCAACAGAGCCCAGGCAGAATCCCAGGAATCAGACTGTGGAGACCAGACACAAAGTGCAGATCTAACTTACTGTTCAGTGCCTGAGTCTTTATACGATGGAAAAACTAATGAGGTCATCCCATGCTAGCAAGCACCAATAGCAATCAGTCAGGTTGGGGTAGCTATGAGAAAATGTAGGAGGCAAGCAAGGTAACCCTGGAGAGTTCCGTAAAGAAGGAGGGAGGAGTCACAGCCTTAGCCTCCAATCCATTTAGAGATCTCACTAGTGTGCTAGGAGTCCCTCGTAGATCAGCACTGTGTGCAGGATCACGATCTTTCAAGCCTTTCCCTAAGGACCTCCATAAGGCTTATGCCGACACTCCCCACAGAACAGAAGTACAATTCACAACCAAGCTCATGGGAGAGAAAAGTACAGTCATAAGAATACGTTGTACTGACTACATTGTGATAAATACAGTCAACTCTAAATGCTAGAGATTGATACAGTACTTTAATGCTTTAAGTTGGCTAGATATTTGATTGTTGTTTAGTGTGTGATAGAAAAAAAAATTATAAATAAGACCATAAGAGAGTATGATTTAATTTTAAAGGACAGGATTTGTACAGTATAATTTCAGAAAAAGTAAAAAAAGAAATTATTTCACTTGCCCTTAATGATGTGGAAATAAAGGATGATTAGAAAAAAATGCAAAATTGGTCTTTAGCATATTAACTACTGAAGAGTGGTTGTTTGAAATAGCAACAGACATGACCCATAGGTTCAAAGTTCAAATGAATTTAAGACTAAGAAGATTGGCTACAATTTATTCTAACGCTGGGAATTCAAATTTTATTGTCAGGACAAAGCAAATAAGAAAGTAGTTCTCTCAGTTCCATACCTCTGCATGCTGTTTATTTTCTGAAACACTGATGACCCTAGATGTTGTTTGCTAAATGAAATAAAAAAGACAAGAGGCAAATCATAAGATCTTACATGGGAAGATTTAAAAGATCAAACCAATGGGCCCAGAGAGTGAGTTAATGATTTCTAGGGCTGGAGTTGTGGAGAGGATTAGGGAGGTGGGGTAAAAGAGTACAAAACTTTGATCTGAAGGAAAAAGTTAAGGAAATCTAGTCTACAACAGGATGACTATAATTAACCAAAGTGTAGTGTGTATGTGGGAGTCACAGAGAAGATTTTTAAATGTTATCAACACACACACACACACACACACACGGGTGAAGTAAAAGATATATTAGGTTAATTTCGTCACTACAGAAAACACCTTAAAACATCATGTGACACCACTAATATATATAACGTATACAATTTTTATTTATCAATTAATAGAGATGGAGTATGGGAAGATAAGTAACTTTTGCTCTGTATTAAGTTTATTTTGCTAGTATTTCCTGAGGACTTTGGTGTCTCTGTTCACTAGTGATACTGAGTCAGAGTTTTCATATATGTATTTTCCTACTTTGATATCAGAGTAATGCAGGCCTCCTAAAGTCATTTTAGAAGCATATCTTTTTCACTTTTTAGAAGGATTGGTATACATTTTTGTTTACGTTTTCAGTAGAACTCAACTAGGAAATGCTACTCCTCTGGGCATTTTTTAACAATAGACTCCTCATCAGTGAGCAGTCTCTCCTTCCTCACTATAGACTTGTTTAGATTTTATATTTCCTCTGGGTTCCATAAGTCATGTGTGGCTAGCAATTCATGCATTTTTTTCTTGTGTTTAAGAGTCTGTTAGTCTGTAGTTGTGCATAGAACCCTTGTGATTCTTTGCATATCTGCTCTCAGTTGTTATGGCTTCTTTTTTTTTTTTTTTTTTTTGGTTTTTCGAGACAAGGTTTCTCTGTGTAGCCCTGGCTGTGCTGGACTCACTTTGTAGACCAGGCTGGCCTTGAACTCGCAAAGATCCGCCTGCCTCTGCCTCCCAAGTGCTGGGATTAAAGGCGTGCGCCACCACCGCCCGGCTTGTTATGGCTTCTTTATCAACACCACTTTTCTCAGTGGATTCTCTCTCTCTCTTTATTCTTAATCTACCCGAAGGTTTGTCATTTAGTATTTATCTAGTCAGAAGACAACTTTCAGTTGTATTCATTTTCTATGTTGCTCTTCCTGGCTTTTTCTGTTTTAATTATTGTTACTTCCTTCCACTAAAATAAGGCATTTCCTTCCAAAAGAACACTGACAAAAAAAACAGACAAATAATTTTGATAGGCTGTTTCAGTGATTGTTTAAAACTGAATAACTGTGCAGTGCAATCACTAATTCAAACTACAAAGGCTCTGAAACTGTATGCTACTTCTTATGTATTACATTTACAAAATTCACCAATAATAAGGTCTTATGACATTCTAAATGACTTGATAACAGTAACTCTACATAATCAGTTTTCGAAAGTTGGTTCAGCGTAGTTTCAGACGTTCAAAAACTTTCTTCTGAGAAGCAGCCCAAGTGCCATAAACGACAAACAAAAGGAACGTAGGTGATCAAAATGCTAACAAAATGAGTAAATAAACTGTCCTTTAGGTGTCTGCATATTACATCCTGGCTTGGGCAGCCACCTCAGAAACCTGTTTTAGGCTTCCACGTTGACTACTAAAGCCATCTATTTTTGTATTTATCATAGTTCTTTGAGTCAATACCTCTGAGCCTTCCTAGACAGCTCCTTATCACTTGAAAGTTGACTGTAAGTGGATTCTTTTATTTAAATTACCCAGGAGTCAAAACAGGCAGCAAGAAAACAGGATGAAAGAAATAAAGTATACTACGTAAAATTCTACCAACTAAATATAACTGGAAAAAAAACCCACCCATATTTCTTCTCTTTATTTGCATTGCTTTAAGGTAAAATTCAGTCTGTTGAGTGGACTTAGCAGGATGCCAAATTCTCAAAACATTTTGGCCCATCCTGTATTGAAGTAAGGAATAAAATCTAAATGTATTATCACTTATCATATTTGTAAAGGTAAATGAAATGTCTAGGCTACTCAGAAACTTCTACATTAAATGCAGACTCAGATCATTATGATTTTCACAAAAGTTAGGATCTCATTGACACATACAACATTCTTTTCAAATGCTCCGGGCACAGGAAAATGCAAACATTGCATGTTGCTTTGGAAAGACTTACTCCTCATTCTTTCAGAGAGAAATGATAGAGTCCCAGTGAATAGCTTGCTGGAATTCCAATGCCTTTATCAAATAAAACCCCTAGCTTTCCCATCAAAATGCAAAGCGTTCCTTAGTGATTTCCCTGCATTTGCAGACAGACTCAACATTCAAGAAGGCAGCATGTGTTTGGCTCTTTCTTGGCTCTGTTCAATGCCTGGTTTTATCAAGCTCCTGCACAGTACTTCTGTCGTGAAAGATGCCTGTGTGACCTGGAAACCATTCATAGTCACACTGGATCCTCTTATGTCTCGCCAATTAAATTATCTTCTCCAGCTTTTATTCCTGCCAAAGAGGTTCAGACTGAGATAAAGCTACACTCCTCTTAAGCTGTTTTTGAAATAGTGTTGAAGACCTTGTGGAGACCAGAAGCATGAAAAAAGCATAAATGCCTCTTCTTCTCCAGCCTTTCCGGGATATAAGTGAATTTCTTTGTACTTGCCTCCCATGGTACACCTCCATGCTGACTTTCAAAACTGGAGAATCCTCTTTAATCTCATGAAATTAATTTATAGCACTCCTCAAAACCCTGCAAATGTGAGATTCCACTGTAACTGTGCCCACTGTACTGGAGAGCAGAGAAGTTGATGGGGCTCCTACAATTGTCCTGTTAACAACCCATAGGAGCAATAATTTCCTACTTTATACTGTTATAAAACTGCCTCTGTTTGGCCACCTCACTTAAGGCATTACATTCTTGAAAGCTATCCATGTATTTCCAGTTTTTCATGCTTCACATCCTAGTTCCCTCAGCTGTTTCTTTTCCCATCCAATTGTTTTGTTGGATACAAATAAGAAAATAATGCTTATTTTAAGGAAACAGAAAACAAAAATTGAGCTTTTAATTGATTTAAATTTTTATTGAATATAATGGTATTTTCATAAAATATATTCTGATGATGTTTTCCCCTCCCTATTCTCCTCGAAGGTCTTCTCCACCAACCCAACTTCTAACTCCATGCTGTCTTTCTACCTCTTAAGAAAAAAAAAAAAAGGCAAATAAAAAGGACCAGCAAGGATAAAACAAAACAAACAAAAGCAATAAAAAAAGTCCAAGAAAGACACAAAATAAAAAGAGTACAACACACACACACACACACACACACACCAATAAATACTCAAAATCAGAAACTATAATATACAAGCAAGCCGGGCGGTGGTGGCGCACGCCTTTAATCCCAGCACTCGGGAGGCAGAGGCAGGTGGATCTTTGTGAGTTCGAGGCCAGCCTGGTCTACAAAGTGAGTCCAGGACAGCCAAGGTTACACAGAGAAACCCTGTCTCGAAAAAACGAAAACAAAAAAAAAAAAAAAAAAAAAAAAAAAAAAAAAAAAAAAAAAAAAAAACAAATATACAAGCAAAAGACCAGTAAAGTTTAAAAAAAAATGCCCCAACTAATCAATATGAGAAAAAACCTCCAAAATGCCATTGAGTTCATTTTGTGTTAGCCGTCTACTGCTGGGTATGAAGCCTGCGCTGAGGTGTGGTTTGTATACCCAGTGAGACTCTGTTGGAAAAGCTAATTTTTCCTTTGTGAATTTTTTAATAGGAAATAGCTTCTTGGTTTGGAATGAGAAATGGTGTCTAGTTTCCCATCTCAGCACTGGAACCCCATCTGATAAAGACCTACCTATATAGGCCCTGTTCATGCTGCCACAGCCCTTATGAGTTCATATATGTGTGGGTCACCATTGGAGATGGAAAGATTTGTAGCTGCATTGGTGTTTGCCTTTTTCCATTGGAAGTATGCCGAGCAATTTCTAGTACCATGAACACTAGTCCACGAGGGTGAAGGCTCTACTAGCCACTAGCTGGACTTCTCCATGTTTAGTGAGTTGAGCATGAGTCATCTTCAGCAATACGGGCTATCAGTATGTTAGAGCCACCAATAGCCTTGGCTTTTTTAGGGGTTCTTATTGGGTCCCTTTGGCCAATAATTCAATTAGATGTTTCCTATTCCTGGCAATGGATGCTTCATTTGCTGATGAGAGATGTCCAGTTGAGATTTTATTTAGATCTCCTTCATACATGTATATATTTTAGGAAGCCTCTACTGCACTAGGTTTTCATAAGGCCCTTCAAATGCTGTGCTTCCCTGTTTTCCTTCCCTTTCCCCACTCTTCCCTCTACCTCCCCATTTATTCTGCTCATCCCATCCCTGTCCCCATTCTAGACCACTTGCAACTATCTATTCTAGTCCCCTTCCTAGGGAAATCTGTCCCTCTCCTCTAGTACCTTACTCTATACTTAACCTTTGTGGTTATATACATTGTAGCTTACTTATCTAACCTTACCAGTTAACATCAACATATATCTGAATGCATACCATTTTTGTTTTCTGGATGTGGGATACCTCACTTGAGGTGATTTTTTTTTTCTAGCTTCATTCACTTACCTGAGAAAATAATGATTTCATTTTTTAACAGCTGAGTAATATTTCATTGCAAAAAAAGTACCACATTTTCTTTATCCATTCATCCATTGATGGGCATCTAGGTTATTTCCAATTTCTGACTATTATGGATAGAGTAGCAATGATCATGGCTTAGCAAATGTCTCTGTAGTAAGATGAAGCATCTTTTGGATATATGCACAAGAGTGATACAGCTAGATCTTGAGGTAATTTGACTACCAGTTTCCCAAAGAGCCAACACACTTACTTCCGTAGAGGCTGTACGAGTTTTTATGTCAATCACCAACGGTTGAGTGTTCCCCTTACATCCTTGCCTGCATGAGCTGTCACCTGTATTATTGATCCTGGCCATTCATTCTGGTGTAAGATGAAATCTAAAGTAGCTTTGATTTGCATTTTGCTGTTTACGAAAGATGTTGCCACTTATCAAGTCCCACTCAGCTTTGTGCTTCCTCTCTGAGGAATTCTCTGTTTAGATCTATTACAATTTTTCAATTGGATTATCTGTTTTCTTAATATCCAGTTTTTGAGTTCATTAAATAGTTTGGAGATTAACCCCCATCAGATGTGTAGTTTGTGAAAATCTTTCCCCTTTCCGGAGCCTGCTGCTTTGTTCAAATGGCGGGTGCCCTTTTCCATGGAGAGGCTTTTCACTTTCATAGGTCTGATTTATTTATTAATTGGTGGTCTTAGTTCCTGTGCTGTCAGCGTTATGCTCAATATTTCTTGTGCCAACGAGTTCAAAAATATTCTCCATTTTCTTTTCTATCTGATTCCGTGTATCTGGTTCTATGTTAAGGTCTTTGACCCATTTGGAGTTGAGCTTTGTTCAGGGAATGTATGGATCTATTTGGATTCTTCTACATACACCCATCCAGTTTGACCAGCACTATTTATTGAAGATGCTATCTTTTTTTCAATCTGTAATTCTGGTCATTTTATCAAAAACAGGTGTCCATATGCCTGGGTCTTCAATTTGATTCCATTGATCACGTGGTTTTGTGCCAATACCATGCTGTTTTTGTTACTGTAGCTTTGTGGTACAGTTTGAAATCAGGGATTGTTACTCCTCCGGCAGTTCTTCTATTAATTTTGGCTATCCTGGGTGTTTAGTGTTTCCATGTATATCTGGAAATTTTCCTTTCAATTTCTGTGAAGAATTGTGTTGGAATTTTAATGGGGATTGCATTGAATCCATAGATTGCTTTTAGTAAGATGGCCAGTTTAGCTATATTATCCTATTGATCTGTGAGCATGAGAGATCTTTCCATTTTCTAACATGTTTTTGAACTTTTTTCTTCAATGTCTTACAGTTTTTATTATACAAGTCGTACTTGCTTGGTTAGAGTTACAACAGGTGTTTTATGAGTCTATTGTGAAAGATAATATTTTCTTGATTTCTTTCTCAGTCCATTTGTCATTTATATATAGGAAGGCTAATGATTTTTGTGTGTTAATTTTGTATCCTACTACTTTGCTAAACTTGCCTCTTAGAATCATATTCATTGTGTCCCATAAGTTTTAATATGTTGTGTTTTCATTTTCATTCAATTCTAAAATGTTTTTAATTTCTTTTTAGATTTTCATCTTGAATCAATTTTCATTCAGTAGTGAGTTGTTCAGTTTCCATGAGTTTTGGGGCTTTCTGTTGTTGACATAAAGTTTTAATTGGTGGAGATCTGATTGGATAAAGGTATTATTTAAATTTTCTTGTTCAACTATGTGATCAGTTTTGGAAAAAGTTCCATGAGCTGCTTAGATGAAGGTATATTCTTTCTGTTTGAGTAAAATATTATGTAAATATCTGTTAAGTCCTTTTGGCTTATGATGTGGCTTAATGTTAGCATTTCTTTGCTTATCATTTGTCTGGATGACCTTCCTATTTGTGAGTGTGGGGTAGTGAAGTCACCCAGTATCACTATGTGATGTTCAATATGTGATTTTAGCTGTAGGAGTTTTTCTTTTATAAGCTTAGGTGTCCTTGTGTTTGGTGCATAGATGTTTAGAACTGCAATGTCTTCTTGGTGCATGGTTCCTTTGTTAAGTATGTAGTGGCTTTCCCTATCCTGATTAGTTTTAGTTTGAAGTCTATTTCATCAGATATTGAATTGCTACACTGAATTAATTCTTGAGTCTATTTTTTTTAATATCTTATCCTCTTGTGTACCCTTAGGTGATATATGTTCTTAATGTTGAGGTATGTTTCTTGAATGAACCAGAAGGGTGGATCCTGCTTCTTTCAGTCTATTAATCTATGTCTTTTTATTGGGAAATTGAGACCATTGACATTGAAAGTTTATCAACGAGCAGTGTTTGTTGATGCCATTATTTTGTGGTGGTGGTGTGGGGTTCCCCCCCCTTTTGTTTTTTTTTGTTTGTTTGTTTTGTTTTGTTTTGTTTTTGCCTAAGATTACTTATTCCTTGTATTTTCTTGGAAGTGGTTAACCTCTTAAGGTTAAAGTTTTTCTTCTACCATTTCTGTAGAGCTGGATTTTGAGATAGATACTGCTTAAATTTGCTTTTATTGTGGAATGTTTTTCTTCCTTCATCTATTGTGATTGAAAGTTTTGCTGAATACAGTAGTCTGGCCTGGCATCTGAGGTCTCTTAGGGTTTGTAGCCCATCGGTCCAGGCTCTTCTAGATTTTAGAGTCTCCACTGAAAAATCAGGTGTTATCCTAATATATTTGTCTTTATGTTATCTGTTCCTTTTCCCTTGCAAATTTTAACATTCTTTCTTTGTTCTGTACATTTAGTATTTTGACTATTATGTGTTTTGTTGAATTCCTTTTCTGGTCTATCTATTTGGTCTTCTGTATGCTTCTGTACCATAATAGGCATCTCCTCCTTTATGTTAGGGAAATTTTCTTCTATGATTTTGTTGAAAGTGTTTCCTGTCCCATTCACTTTTATTTCTTTTCCTTCCTATATCCCTATTATTCACAGATTTGGTATGTTCATAGTGTTCCATATTTTCTGAATGTGTTGTGCTTGGATATTTTTAGATTTAACATTTTCTTCCACCTAGGTATCCATTTCTTTATCTTGTCTTCAATTCCTTATATTTTTGAGCCTTAGTAGAGTCTGTTCTTGATTTTGTTTTTACAATGGCATCTAGGTTTGGGCTGATTGTAATTCTAAATGCTAATATCTGGTCTTGTGGAGGGGCAGGGTTTGGGGATAGGTGTTTTGTTCCTTGGTTTCTGTTGCCCTCTCTGGTTCTTAGGAGAGCGTGATGCTGAATGTTGTTTGGAAGGAACTGTTTCTGAGATCCTGCCAGATGTGACCACTGAGAGAACTGGGGAGAGTGTGTATCTAGATATTGGGATATGACACTATGGAATGAGGATTGTCTAGAAAGGGTTGGGGGGAGAGTGGCCCATGGAAGAAAAATTGGTTGTGCCACCAGTATCTACATAGACCACTAATGGGAGCATAGAGGAAGGAGAGGCCATAGCTGATAGGCTGCTACAGAGCTGAGTATAAGAATGGGGGAGTGAAGATCAGATTCCCTGGCTGGCCATGGAGGGTTGGGTGGGTTTCCAGGGAATGCCTCCAGTAGTTCCTGTCAAATGATATGATGGTAGAGGGAGACTTTAGGAATAGATGTGCTTGATATGCTGGGAATGATGGTAAGACAGTAAGAAAGATGGAAAGATGGTAAGAGGTAGAAATGGAGAAAGTCACGATCACCTACCAGATTTCCTGGTTTGTGTGGCCATCAAGTTTCCATGGAGTGCCTGCTCCTTGTGTTTTCTTGGATGTGGTCAACCTCTTCAGGTTGGAGTTTCCTTCTAGTTCCTTCTATAGAGTTGGATTTGTAGATAGATACTTCTTTTTTGTTTTTTATTGTGGAATGTCTTTATTTTTCCATCAGTTATGATTGATAGTTTTTCTGGGTGTAGTACTCTGGATTAATTCTGTGGTCTCTTAGAGTTTGTAGAACATCTGGCCAGGCCCTTCTGGATTGTACAATCTCCATCAACATTTTTCAACTGAGTCCACCTTTAGTATTCTTTCTTTGTTTTGTACAGTGTTTGGATTATTATGTGTTATGTGAAATTTCTTTTCTAGTCCAGTCTACTTTGCTTATGCATGCTTTTTATACCTTGATGGATACCTCCTACTTTAAGTTAGAGAAAATTTTTTCTCTAATTGTGTTGAAAATATTTTCTGTGCCTTTGACCTGAGTTTCTTCACCTTATCCATAGATTTGACATTTTCACAATGTTTCACATTTCCTGGGTGTTTTTTGCCTGGGTTTCTTTCTTTCTTTTTTCTTTTTTTCTTTTACTGTGGTATCCATTTCTTCTACTTTGCATTCAACACATGAAATCCTCTCTCCATGTCTTATTCTGTATTGGTGAGGCTTACCTCTGAGGTTTTTATTTGACCTACTAAATCTTTCATTTATAGTTTTATCTGAGTTTGTATTTTCTTTAGTTATTCAGTTTATACTTTTATGTCTCGAGCTGTTTCTATTATTTCATTCCTCTGTTTGTGTGTTCACAGACTTCATTAAGGTATTTATTCATACCCTCTAATTAAGGTTCTTGAACATAATCATACTTGCTATTTTGAATGTCTTGTGCTTCTGTTATATTTCTCAGGGTCTGATGAAGATACTTTGACCTAGCTGGTAGTGATTGTGTTGCTATATTGTTTTCCAGGCATCTGGGGTTGAGTGTGCAGGCATAAGGTTATTGTGTAACTCAAATGCTGATTTCTGTACCCCCCCATATCTGGTTGCAGTCCTTTTTCTGAAAATCTGTCTCAATGTTGTATACACAGTGCTGTCTAATTGTCCCCTGATATGCCAGTCACTGTTCAGGGGAGAGATTAAGGCTAGACTTCCTGCCTCCCAGAGGAGGAGGGGTTGGAGGAGGAAGTGGGGATTCAGCCACAGGCAGAGTGAGGAGACATCAAAGAGAGCCAGCTGAAGCAGGAAAGCCACAAAGTGCAAGTACCTCTGGGATTTACACTAGGAGTTCTTGTGTTGTGAAGCTTGTTTAACAAATAATATAAGAGAGTCTCAGTTATTTGGGTGATAGCCAGGCTAAGAGAAAAACTAAGAAACAAACACAATTGTTTAAAGTTACACTAACAGAAGTGATTTTAGGTGTTGATATCTAGTCTTATATTTGTTGGGTGGGTATTCCATTTCTTGGTTTTGTTTGTACTCTCCATATCTTGGGAAAGTGTGATGGATGTGGGGTGCCCGATAGAGGGCCAGTGGGTGGCAGAAAGAGCAGGTGGGCTAGCAGAAAAGACTTTGAGAGGCTTCAGGAAAGATCTAAGGGGATCCTGTTCTCACCTAGAAGTGGAGCCCCCATGGCATGTAGGTTGTGATGGGAAGAGGGTGATCCTACAGGTAGGTTGCAATAAAGCAATGAACTTACTGAAAAGACAGGGATGACAGGGTTAAGGGAGGGAACCCTGAGTTGAAGTCTCCACTGAGGGGAGTTGAAGTGAAAGGAGGGACACCTGTAAAAAGACTGTTACCAGCTGAGAGTGAGAATGGAGAGATCATAATGGAGGACAAGAAGGATAGTGTGATTCACCTGCTTGCATCCCTGCCAGCTGTGGCTGCTGGGGATCCTGAGCAGAAAATGTTTCTTTGTATAGGCGACTGGCACAAAAGGATGGAGGATGGGAGGAAAACCGAGTCCACTGCAAGGTTTGGTGAAGTCTCCAGGGAATGCAGGGAGGGAAGAAAGGAGGGAGAAAATGGCCATGCAACTCAGTCTGCTACAGGGCTGGGAGGAGTCTGGAGAGACTGAAATGGTAGACAACAAGGAGAGTAGAAATGACCTCCCTGAATCCAGGTCAGGTGGGGCTACTGGCGATTCCAGGTAGAAATACTTTTAATTGATTCTATACTGGCATCTTATGGCACCAGCTTGACACAAGGACCAGCTGCTAACTCAAGCACTAGACATACTTTACAGGACAGCACTTGTACTAAGTGCCTCTTAGGACTGTTGAGAATGACAAGATGAGTTTTATATTGTTTCTGTTTCCAAATTCCTGTGACACTTCATTAATGATAAAGAAAGAAAAGAAAGGGAAGCAAGAATGATCATTTTCTGCTTTAGGACAATATTGTTGTAGAACACATAAAGTGCGTTGTGCTCTTCAATAATCCTCACGGAAAGAAGGCAGCTGATTGTATACTTAGTTTCCTGGGACCGAAGATGTTTCTGCTTTGAAGTTTTATAGAATTAAATTCCAAATTTAAGTGTCAGAGTAGGATTATTTAAGACATCAGTTGTCCAAAGAGGCCTCATGTTCCAGTGGTAGGGGCCAAACATGGGACTTAGGCACGCTAGGCAAGAGTTCTACCATAGAGTCACATTGCAGCCTTTATATTGTTGTTTCATTGGTTGGTCTTGTTATTGTTTTAGACCAAGTCTCACCATATAGCCCAAGATCTACTTCAACTCAAAATCTTTCTATTTTCACCTCAAGAGTGTAGAGAGTCCTCACCTGGCTCCAAATAACATTTGTAAGAGAGGGGTTGCTTGCAGCAATTTCACTCAGCTTTCCCTTGTCTCTTTCTTTAATTGAAGGAGACATTTTGTCTGGAGATAGAATTCTTAGTTGGCACCTTTTTCTAGTTGGATTTTTTTTTTCAGTAGTTTTAAATGACTGTTGTTTTATAATCACTATTGTTTCTGAGGAAAGTCATAGCTTTTCTTAATGTTCGTCTTTTGCTTGCTTTTTTTTTCTTCATTGGTTTTTTTATTTATTCATTTTACATTGTGATAGCAATCCCTTTCCCTTCCCCCCCCCCCCAGTCCCATCATCCCACCTTCTTCCCCTATCATCCCCTTCTCTAAGGATCCACATGAAGATCAAGCTACCCATCAGCTACATAGGTATTGTTTTCCTCTTATCTTTCTCAGCCTGTTTATTATTTGTATAAGGGAAAGCTACTTTTTTTAGTTAATTTTGTACCCTGCCACTTTGCTGAAGGTGTTAATCAGCTGTGGGAGTTCTCTGGGGGAATTTTTGGGGTCACTTATGTATACTATCTTATCATCTTCAAATGGAGATAGTTTGACTTCTTCCTTTCTAATTTGTATCCCCTCTGATCTCCTTTAGTTGTCTTATTGCTATAGATAGGGAGAGAGTAGACAGCCTTGCCTTATGCCTAATTTTAGTGAAATTGCTTTAAGTTTCTCTCTAATTAATTTAATATTGGCTACTGGCTTGCTGTATATTGCCTTTGTTATGTTTAGGTAAGGACCTTGTATCCCTCCAAGACTTTTAGCATGAAAGGGTGATGGATTTTATCAAAGGTTTTTTTTCTGCATCAAATAAGATTATCATGTGATTTTTTTTTCATTTTGTGTATATGGTAGATTAAATTGATGGATGTTTGTATGTTGAACCATCCCTGCGTTCTTGGAATGAAGCCTACTTGATCATGGTGGATATTTTTGATGCATTCTAGGATTCGGTTTACAAGTATTTTATTGATTATTTGGTATCAATATTCATGAAGGAAATTGGACTGAAATTCTCTTTCTTTGTTGATTCTTTGTGTGGTTAAAGTATTAGGGTGACTGTGGCCTCATAGAATGAGTTTGGTAATGTTCCTTCTATTTCTATTTTGTGGGAGTTTGAGGAGTATTGGTATGAGGTCTTCTTTGGAAGTCTGGTAGTATTCTGTGCTAAAATCATCTGGTCTGGGGATTTTTTTAGTCAGGAGACTTTTGATGACTGCTTCTGTTTCCTTATTGGTTATAGGACTGTTTAAATTGTTTACCTAATTTTGATTTAACTTTAGTAAGTGAAGTATATTAAGAAAATAATCCATTTCCTTATATTTTCCAATTTTTGTGGAGTATAAGCTTTTGAAATAAGACTTCATGATTCTTTGGATCTCCTCAGTGTCTGTTGTTATGTCCCCCTTTCATTTCTGATTTTGTGAATTTGGATATTCTCTCTCTAATTTTTAGTTAGTTTGGCTAACCTGTTTGTCTATCTTGCTGATTTTCTCAAAGAACCAGTTTTTGTTTTCACTGTTTTTTTGTTTTTGTTTTTGTTTTTTGTTTTGTATTGTTCTCTGTTTCTAAGTTACTGATTTCAGCCCTGAGTTTGATTATTTCTTACAGTCTACTCCTCTTGGGTGCAGTTGCTTCTTTTCGTTCTAGAGCTTTTCAGGTATCCATTTAAAATGCTGGTATAAGAACTCTCCAATTTCTTTATGAGGGTACTTATTGCTATGAATTTTCCTCTTAGCACTGTTTTCATTGTGCCCCATATGTTTGGGTATGTGTGTCTTCATTTTTATTGAATTCTAGAAAGTTTTTAATCTCTTTCTTTATTTCTTCCCTGACCCAGTGGTCATTGAGTAGAGAGTTGTTCAGTTTCCATAAGTTTGTAGGCTTTCTGTTGTTGTTTAAGTTCAGTTTTAATCCATGGTGATCTGATAAAATAGAAGGGATTATTTCAGTTTTCTGAAATAACTGACCCTGTATATGGTCAATTTTGGATTCCATGGGGTGCTGAGAAGAAGGTATATTCTTTTGCATTTGGGTTAAATGTTCTGTAGATATCTGTTAGATTCATTCGATTCATAATGTCTGCTAATTTCATTATTCCTCTGTTTCATTTCTGTCTTGATGATCTGTCTGTCGGTGGGAGTGGGGCACTGATGTCTCCCATGATTAATATGTGGGGTTCAATGTGTGATTTAAGCTTTAGTAGTGTTTCTTTTACAAATTTGGGTTCTCTTGCATTTGGGGTATAGACATTCAGAATTGAGACATCATTTTAGTGAATTATAGTTTTGATGAATATGAAGTGTCCATCCCTGTCTCTTTTGCTTAATTTTGGTTGAAAGTCTATTTTATTAGAAATTAGAATGGTTATGCCAGCTTGCTTCTTGGGTCCATTTGCTTGGAATACCTTTTTCTAGACCATTACTCTGAGGTAATGTCTATTTTTGTTGCTAAGGTGTGTTTCTTATATGCAGCAGAATGGTGGATCCTGTTTTCTCATCCATTCTGTTAACCTGTGTCTTTTTATTGGAGAGTTGAGCCCATTGATGTTAAGAGACATTAATCACCAATGATTGTTAGTTCCTGTTCTTTTGAAGTTGGTGGTGGTTGTATGTGTGTGTATGTGTGTGTTTTTCATCTTTTGGTTTTGCTGGTGTAGGGTTATTTATTTCCTGTATTTTCCTGGGTTTAGTTAGCCTCCTTGGGAGGGAATTTTCCTTCTAGTATTTTGTGTTGTAGGGCTGGATTCATGGATAGATGTTGTTTAACTTTGATTTTGTCATGGGATAGCTTGTTTTCTCCATCTATGGTGATTAAACATTGTGTTGGGTATAGTAGTCTGAGCTGACATCTGTGGTCTCTTAGAGTCTACAATATATTTGCCCAAGCCCTTCTGGCTTTTAGAGTCTCTACTGAGAATTGGGTGTAACTCTGATAAATCTGCTTTTATGTGTTACTTGGCCTTTTTTCCTTGCTGCTTTTAATATTCTTTCTTTGTTCTATACATTTGGTATTTTGATTATTATGTGGCAGGAGGATTTTCTTTTCTGGTTCAATCTATTTGGTATACTTCTGTAAACTTCTTGTATATTTATAGACATCACTTTCTTTAGGTTGGGGAAGTTTTCATCTATGATTTTGTTGAAAATATTTTCTGGGCCTTGGAGCTAGGTTTCCTCTCCTTCTATTCCTATTATTCTTAGGTTTGGTCTTTTCATAGGGTCCCAGATTTCTTGGATGTTTTGTGTCAAGAACTTTTTCTATTTAACATTTTCTTTGACCTATGTATTTATGTCTTCAATCATATCTTCTAAGCTCAAGGTTCTCTCTTCCATCTTTTATTTTGTTGATGACGTCTGTGTCTGTAGTTTCTGTTCTTTTCCCTAGGCTTTCCATCTCCACAATTCCCTCAGTTTGCATTTCCTTTATTGATTCTAGTTCCATTTTCAGGTCTTGAACAGTTTTAGTCATGCCTTTCACCTGTTTGATTGTATTTTCCTGTATTTCTTTAAGGGATTTTTCCATTTCCTCTTTAATGGCCTCTCTCATCTTTATAAGTTTAGATTTAAGGTCATGTTCTTTTGATTTGTCTGTGTTGGGATATCCAGTGCTTGTTGTTGTAGGACAGCTGGATTCTAGTAGTGCCATGTTGCTCTGGCTCTTATTGATTGTGTTCTTATGTTGGTCGTTAGCCATCTGGCTGCTCCTGGTGTTGGTTGGATGTTCCTGATACAGGACTCCTCAGGGAGTCAAGCAAAGCCTTGGGCTTGACAATGGAACTTGAAGAGTAGTCTCCTCTGGAAGGTGGAAGATGGTGTTCCAGGACAGCCTGAAGCTTCCATTGATTGATTTTTTTAAATAATTTATTTATTTATTTATTTTTGTTTCATGTACATTGGCACTTTGATGGCATATACTGGTATAAGAATGTCAGGTGCCCTGGAACAGAAGTTACAGACAGTTGTGAGCTGACAAGTGGGTGCTGGGAATTGAAGCCAGTTTCTCTGGAAGAGCAGCTAGTTCTCTTAACCTGTGAGCTATCTCTCCTGCCCCCATTGCTTGCTTTTTTAATCTTCTGGTTTCAGCATTTACAATATGTGATAATTTTCTATTTTGCACTTTTTGTATCTATTTGGTATTAGTAGAGCACATATAATTGATTTATGTGCTTCTTTTATAAATACCAGTATTTATTCATATTTTCTTTCTGTGACATCCTCTATTTCCTATCTACCTCCAGTTTTATTAATATCTACATAAAATAGCTTGACACTCTGAAACATTACTAAATTCCTTATTTTTATTCCTTTCTCTCTGCATTTCAATTTTATTACATATATGTATGTGTACATATGAATAAATATAACTCTCTGCAAGTGAAAAGATCCTTTCAGCTATTTTTGCAGAGCTAATAATCTTACTCAATAAATATTTAATTTTAAAGGTTATATTTGGGGCTGTGAAGTTTCTATTTGTATCTAATTATAAATATCCCCCTTGAATTTTCCATCTCTGATTATTTTTTTAAATCTCTTTTTAGTTTAATTTCATTTAGAACTTCATACATGAGTAATCAATCTATATCATTCAAGTTCCTCATTCCTTTCTCCAACTCCTGTAACCTCTTCTCCCTCCCAAATCAATGTCTTTTTCTTATTATTATTGTATAAGAATATTTTTATACAAGGTTTTAACATGTTATTAATAGTTACTTTTTAAATTTTTAAACTGAGAAATCTCCAAAGTTGGCTCTGTTTTTTTTTCCTTGTTTATATTGTTCCTTTTCACACATTTTCTTGTTTATTCCTATACCCAGTGTCTAGCATATAAATAAATACTATGTTATAGGATCTGGGAATTTCATTAATATCCCCTAAGGATTGTTGAGTGAGTTCCTTTCCACCAGTGAATGTAATAACTGGCAAAAGACCTTAATTTTATAGGATTTGCTTCATGTTTTTGATAGTTTGGGACTATTTCCTGAAATAGCCTAGTTCCCCTTCTCCCCAAAAAACAAAAACAAAACAAACCAACAAAACCCATGACTGAGCCCTAAGACATTGCAGAGCACTGACAGACTGAGCCCCTTAGCTTGTAAAGCAGAGCTTGAACTCACAAATATTCTTACTAGTATGACTGGTGGTTCTGCTTACGTCTTTTAGACTTCCTCCTATAGCATTTTCTCTGGAAATTTTGTAACTTCATGCACATGTGTACATATCAGGGATCACCCAACATTTCTGAATTTGGAAGAATTTTACAAAGAAATTTTGGTAATTCTGGGTTTTTTGCCCACTTCCAACATTCTGTTGGGTCTGTTCATCCTTTGATCCCTGAGGCCACTAAGGCAACTAGTTTTTGCCTCATTTTAGTTGATCAGTAATGTGTGTGCCTGTTTTGTTATTTTGTTGTTGTTGTTTTCTTTTGTTGTTTTTTGAGTTTCTTTTTTTATTAACCATTGTGACAAATAGTTTTTGTCAACTAGTAAATATTTTTATTTCCTTTGAGGAGGGGTTTGATGAGAGCCATTCCCAAGCCTTTCTAGCTCTTTCTGAACTCTCACTGCCTGATTCAATTCAGCTGTTCTGGCCTAAACTCCTCTCCAAGCTGACTGATTCAAAATGGCTTCTCTTGGCTTCTGACTGAATTTCTCTGCCTGGCCTGATACTAATTCAGGCAAAAAGGTTTTAGTTTTCTGGTACCCTCTCATTCTCTGGCTCGTTTCTGTCTTCACCTGTGTCTAACTTGTTCTCTTTGCAGCCTGACTCTGTAAAATTGTCCCAGTAAGAAACTCTCTATAAAAACCTTCCCCTCTTACCCTGCACTGCTCTTAAGTAGCCTCTCTTTCCTGTTGTGCTCTCATGAGAGTTGGGCATATCCTATCTCTGACTCATTCTGTCAGATCTTTCTCTGATTCATCACATTGTCTGCCCCTCAATTAGACATCACTTTCAAACATGGCTGCTTTCTTTTATAAACTAACTTTACCTTCATTTTCAGGAAGTCTAAGGGTGTGTCTGTATTCTAGCCAGACCACACTGTAATCCAGAGTGTGTCTGCATTCCAGCTGGATCACATAGACCTAGAAGGTCTTTGGATATGATCCCTTGCCAGAGCAACCATATTGTTGGATTGAAATTCCTGTACATCAAGTTGTACAAGTATATGGGAAGAGGGGAGCTCAATTGAGGAATTGCTCCCATCAGAGGGCCCTGTGGGCATGTCTGTGAGGAATTTCCTTGATTATTGTCTAATATGGGAAAGTACCATCCACTCTGGGTCACACCACCTTTGTGCAGGTAATCCTGGATTGTATAAGAAAGTAAACTGAGCAAGCCATGGTAATCAAGCTTGTAAACAGCTTTTTCATGGTCCCTGACTCTGCTTCACCCTCAGTTCCTGAACTCTCTTCCTTCAGTGATGGACTATCATTAGCACTTATAAACCAAATAAACCCTTTCTTCTCCAAGCTGGTTTGGTCAGTGTTTTATCACAGCAACAGAAAGTGACTAGGGCAGTTATTTATTTTTTAGGCATTTGTATTTTTAATTTTTTTCCTCTGGTTTCTTCCACTAAGTGTAACTACTGGAAGAAGACAATTTTATCCAGCATCACTATATCTTAGCATATGAGGTCACATTTAGCATATAATGGTTTCTTAGCCAATAGTGATAGATCAATATTTTACATTATACCATGTAATAGTTGTTTTCATTTAGTTAACATTATGATCATTTACATGCTTCTCCAGAAATGAACAGTAAAAGGCAAATGAAAAGCATATTTGTGTCCCCATTCTACAGATAATAAAAATCTGTAATGCATTTAAATATAAAAAGGCTTGTCCTTTAGATGAAAGGGGATGTTTAAAGTCTATGTAATTTCTATTATTCTATGTAGGCGCATAACAAACAGGGTGAAATTCACTCTTTATTAAACTTCTAGAACTAACCTCACTATAAAGAAAAGGATGTAGAGGTACCACCATCCTATGAAGGTGGAGATGTAATGAGTTTTTCTTCTGAGAGTGCAGCTAAGTTCTCTCCTCTAAAGCAAGACACCAGTCAAATCCATCTCCTTTCACTGGCCATTCTGGGAAACATCTTCCTGCTGCTTAAGAGCCAAGACAAGGTTCTCCTCACTAGGAAAGTAACAAACTACACTCACTGTCCAGATCCTACAGTGATTTTAAGCCAAAACTCCAATGTTATGACCTTTAAATGAAACATTTTTATGTAGCTATAAATAGAAAGTAGAAACTAAATATACTAATCCTTCTCAAACATTTCCTGGACATAATGTCTAATTTCTCATGCTTCAAGGTTTTCTGACCTAGAAATAAAACAATTTTCTTTTTTTTTTTAATATGGGACCTTCCTCACTTACCAACAGTTTTCTTATTTTCATGATAGGTTAAATCAGAATTTATAATTCTGCTATGAGGTTGTATATCTAACAGGGATAGAAATATTGATGTAAATGATATTTTGCCATGTCACATTTGCGAAGCTGTTTTAATTGCTCACAGCCACTGATATTCTCTCACATCTCAAAAAAATATTTCATTCTGGTCATAACATATTTTCCTTCTCATGAGAAATGAACAACCCATAGTCCTATATTATTTCTTTCTTTAAGGTGTAGTTTCTAGATTGAGTGTCTAACATTTACAATCAGCTGCTTCATTTAATTCAGGTCGATTTTAAACACTAGACATTCATTTGGTGGTCTGTGAGCAGTCTTTGATTTTGTTAGATCTACAACACGAAGAAACAATTTTTCTCTCCTGATCCTACAGTTCTCTGGGAAAGGAGGCACACAGTGAGACACAATCATAAGAAAGGTCATAGTTGCCGTTGGCAATTGGATATCAACCCAGGTGATTAAAGCAAGCCTCCAAAAAAGACCTCTCACACACTCTACATGTTTTTGTCCTTCCAACTATATAATTCCTCCACATGATTCACAGAGGGAAGGATGATAGTTTTTTAAATGGTTGTTTACTGGTTTGAATGCTTATTCATTAGGACTTCTGTTTTTTACATTTAGGACAAAAAGGGCTTGGAAATGCTCATCTTCCTATGACAAAAATTGCCCTTATTGTTAAAAAACAATGCATCAAAAGATACGTACAGTTTCCTGGTTCTTCTTATTCATACTTCTAATTGAGGCATATTAATCAGTGAAGAAACTGCATTTATATCATTTGCATTTACTGGATTAATTACAATTGATTGATGAGTCTACCTGCAAACTTCAAAATCTATCTACTTCCTAATAGCAAACACTCAATAGTAAACCTAATGTAAAGATTCTTAAGTAGGGAAAACTATACACAAGTCCTCCATGTAACATAGTCTCTAGATAGTTTTGTTTTAGTTACAAATTGGAGGAAAGAGAAGAAAGATGTATATAGTTTTATACTATGCCTTCTGGCAATTCCTGAGTTAATCCCTCTTTAAGAGTTTCAACTTGGTTGAAGGCAGGTAGCAGCCCTCTGGAGAGAGAGCCTCTGTTAGCATTTTCAGTAGCTCCTTCTCTCCCATGAGAACAGTCAAATGCAATAGGGATTGGGGGGAAAGAGAGTACATATTTGTTTCAACACCTAACACAAAGAAGCCAAAGATGTTCTTTGACAGATACCAAGGCATACTGTTTTAAAAATAAAAAATGACTAATATTGCAATATAATACCAGTATTGCCAGTTTTTAGATTCAGCTCTTCCACTGAACACAGCCTCCGTGCTAACTGGCTTTCCCCTGAGAATTTCCTCTCTGGTGTGTTTTTATTCTTCACTCACAGTCTTAAACTCCTTTTAGTCTTTCAGGAAAGGAGATGGCAAAACTTCACTAATGGCTTAGCAAAATCCTTAGTGTGAATCTGTGAATAAAATACCGAAAATCACTAAATCTCTGTCCCCTCTCCCAAGAGTCTGACCCCCTTAAGAAAGGCATTAAGGGGTTTGGCTTACACTTTTCAGTAACATAGCATGTTTTATTTCAACTGCCTCTGCATGCCATCCATTTCAAGATTTAATAGTATAATTTACACAATGTAATTCTTTCTTGCTATTTTCTTCCTTTTTATTGTCCAAAGCCAGCCTTCTCCCAGTAACTGGTCTTTCATTCAATATTTTGCTTCTATAACAGGCCTGTTGAAGTCCAGCACATGACTCCCAAGGCCTCCAGAGGAATAATTTGTGCTTTGCATTAGCCCAGTCATCCTCACTCTGTGCTTGACCTTTCCATTAGGATTCTCTTCCTTGAATTCACTGCATCATCCCTATGACATATGACACTAAGTAACAGCAGCAGGTCTATAGGGCATCCTCTTGACACAACTGGAGTAGGAGGAAGAAGGGGATGAGTTATTCTTTAGAGAAAACACAAGAGTTCTAGGAAAGGCTATCCTCATCATTAGTTCACAGCTACTGGCACTGCCTAGATTTTGTTTTTAAAGCTTCTCAGACCTTCATAGACTCTGGTTAAGATCTTCACTTCATTAGCATCTTGAAAAGTCTTAAAAATATTTTCTTCTAATTTTAGCAAGACCAAGCATACAGATGCTTCATATAAAAAATACATATTTATCATGGGTGCATTAAATGACCTGTGCCTTCAAAGTAGTTTTTAAAGTGTGGTATATTTTATCTCATTTAGGCTATGTTTAAAAGACAATTAGATGTTGTTTACAGAAACATAAAGAAAAGTTTGAAATTGCGTGAAAGTTATTAAAAGTATCTC
Source organism: Lophiomys imhausi (assembly GCA_907164525.1). NCBI lineage: Eukaryota > Metazoa > Chordata > Mammalia > Rodentia > Muridae > Lophiomys > Lophiomys imhausi. The sequence goes on from CAJQZJ010010411.1 coordinate 6,623,470, forward strand.
CAGTTTAGTGTTTTTATGGGATTCCTGAATTGCAAAAGAGTGGGACTAAGATTCTCGTGACTTCTCTTGGGCTCTTTTTTGTCTGTTGGTTAGTCTTGTCCAAGTTTGATGGGTTTTGTTTTTATCTTATATTTTGTTATATTTTTTAAAGTGAATGAATGAGATGAATGAATGAATGACCCATTAGGGTAAAGCTTAACAAGTGAACTGTCATTTATACCTGCTGAGACAGAGGAAATCAGTTTTCTCCAACAGAGTGATATGGGGTATGTCACCACTCCAGGACAGGCCTCATGTTCAGGAGTAGTTGACCAACATATAATGTACTACACAGGTTGTTTGTTTGTTTTTGTTTTGCTTTGTGAGGTTTTTTTTGTTTACAGTTTGGTGGGGTTTGTTATTACTTTTTTCTTTTTGGGTGTTGTTTGACTTTGTTTTCTTCTTTCAGGGGAGTTTTATTGTTGTATTGGATTTTTGTTTGAGTGTTTGAGAAAGAACTTAAAGTTGGATGAGTAAGAAGGGAGAGGACTTGAGGGAGGGGAAGAATATAATCAAACATTTTTACATTAAAAAATCATTTAAATTTAATTTTAAAATATATAATAAAAATGTAAAAAATAAAAATAGATCACTCTGAGTAAAATATTCTAAATAGATAATCTAATAACCAAATCAATGTTTATATTCTAATATGTCTTTAACATATTCTAATATTATATGTATTTAATAGCAACCTAAATCATTGGAAGACTGAATAATTCTGAAATTCTTTATCTATACCACACAAACACACACATACACACACACACATATATATACAGACACATATATTTGAAGTTGATGTGACATACGTGTGTGTGCATTATTACAAAAATAAATGAGATTTCTCTTTTGTCATTGAAAAATATGCATAATATTTTGCCATGAAAACATAATTGAATCATGTAGCATATGTAAGATAATATTAAATATTTCACAAAATTGTGTTTTATATTTTGAGCATATTTTGCCAGACGGATGGTAGTCAGGTAAATAAATACATGGACATATAGATGATAGATACAAAGATGACAGATGATACACACACAGTAGATGATAGATAATAAATAGATGATAGATAGAAGATGGCTAGATAGATATATAGATAGATGATTGGTAGATAGGTGATAGATAGGCAGACAAACAGAAGATAGATGAGAGATAAACTGACCATAGAGAAGAGTATATTGATAGAAGTTAAATAAATAGAAGAATTGTGACTGGTTTTTGTTTCTCTTTCTGCTCTTTCTATTATGAGCATAGACCAATTTTGAAGTTAATAAACCTTGAAGAAAGATTTGTCATTTTAGGTAAGTTTGCCCAGCAAAGACTGTGGAGATACGTACAAGAAATGGGAACAGTTCCTTAGGCAAGTGCAGTGGTTACTTTGTCTGGCAATAGCATCCTGAAGACATTTAGTGAGAAGGGTGTTAATGTAGAGTTTGCCCTGAGTTGTGGGATGAAAGTCACGTGAAGTACAAATAGAGAACCACCACCATTCCAGTGGGAAGAAGATTTAGTTTGTATCCAGTTAACTCCAGAAGGACCAGATCCAAAAATATATCACCATTAATACCAAAATAACCCACATCAAGCATCCAACCAACTATATGAAAAAAAAAAAAAGCCTCTTGTGTATGCCACTAGATTAGATTTCCAGGGACAGAGATACAGCAGGAGTAGAGGTTTTGTAGCTGCCAAGAAAAGCAAGGTTTTAAAGTGTGATGATCAAGGTACACCTTGTTCAGAAGATAAGTGCTTGGAAGAACTTAAACGCATGCCGTAAAGCTAAGATGATCCAGTGCATTCAGGTACCAGTCCATAAGCCAGTGTGAGGAAAGTGTTAAGTGAGGGAGATAGAGGCAGTGAGGGCGGGCCACACGTTCTGATACTTTTTAGGAGCCAGGATCTGACCTTGACCTTGACCTTGACCTTGACCTTGGCTGCACCACAGGGGTCACAGGTTTCAATAAAAGAGGGCCCTGGTCTTCATTGCATTTCAAATGACCACCCAGCTGTTGGGGATAGACTCAAAGGTCGCGGGGTCATAGCACCCAGGTGAGAGAAATGGCTGCTTGAATCTGGGAGGAGCAAAGCAGGTCAGTCTCCAGGTGCATTTTGAAAATAAAACCCAGGGCGTCTCCCGATGCACTGATTTTACCTTGTGAGAAAAAGAAAAGAGGAGAGGGTGGGTCAGGGGTTGGGATTTGAAGTGAGGAACAATGGCTTTACAAGCCCTTGAAACAGAGCCCTTAAGTATGGTCAGTCATCAGCACAGCCAGGTATCAGAGCAGAAAAACAGTCAAGATCCCAACTTGGTGGGATGGTTTCATCTGGAGGGCATCTCTAAGGACACTGGGGAAAAGGTTGCTAGATTTTTAAAATTAAAGTTCCCAACAAAAGAAAAATGTTTTATTTCCTGGCAGACTGCCTTGACCTTTTGTGTTTCCACCATGAACATAGTGCATGGATAGGATGTAGTCATTCTAGATAATTAGAATATTTAAGCACAGTGTACCATCCACATAGGGGCACTCCCCTATCTTTTCTAAATGGAGTTCTGGAATTTGAACTCATCAGTAGTTTGTGGAGGGGAACAAAAATAGATATTTGGAGAGTGTTTAAGAGAGGTAGAAATGGGGCTCAGAAGTGAATTTCCTGAACCCACCACTTTCCTAACAGGATGACGTGGCCAAGCCATTCTGAGCCCCAATATGAAGCTATCATCTTGAGACGACAGGAGTCTTGATCTCCTTGGGGTACTTCTATTTTCACTCAGCAGATTAATAACCTTACCTAAGAATTTGTTATAAGACTACTTTTCTTTACATTTATTCAGTGTGGTGTGTGTGTGTGTGTGTGTGTGTGTGTGTGTGTGTGTGTGTGTGTATACATATGAATGCATGATGGCATAAATGTGGGGTTCAGAAGAAAGCTATTGGAAGTCAGTTCCTTCCTTCTACTCTCCGGGAATTGGTGGCCCTCTTACAGGCCCAGAACAACTTTTAAAAAACCAAAACTATACCTAAATAATGTAAGTTCTGACAATAGAAAAATTTGACTACCTACACAACAGCACAGTACTCTGTTATTGTATCCTGCACTGGTTTTTGTTTTTTGTTTTGTTTTTGCAGATGACACCATTTTTTCAGTTTGAAAAAGAACAAAAGTTCTAGGCTAGAAGAACTGAGACTGGAGTTTGTGACTTATAGCAGAAGTTTATCACGCTCCCACCAATCACTCAATACAGCCCTTCACAGCTAGGGAGGGAAACAGATCCGTAGGAAAACAATGCAAGAGAGCACAGTAACCAGCTCCTAGTCCACCTGGTTGCATCAAATAGGTAGTGTGTGTGTGTGTGTGTGTGTGTGTGTGTACTCATTTCAGTAGCTCACTAGTAGAATGATGTTCTCTTACCTCCCAAATATAATCATGCATTTTATTTCTGTACCCTTTTATTTCTCTATGTTTCTACATTAATGTGGTCTTACTGTCACTATGCCTACTAATTTTGCCACATTTTTAGTCTGTACTATATTTCAAAACATAAAATTGTGGTATGTTTCTATATCTCCAACAGTAACTAGAGTGTCAAGTCTCAAATTATAAGTGCTTAAGACTGGCCATTATTCATGGACTTGGTGCCACATGGCTTTTTTTTTTTTTTCTCAATTAAATTACTTCTAGCAAAATGTCCCTACTGCCAAGGACTTGTATATTACCTTATGTAATGTTTATTTCATTTCATCTGTAGCCATAGATATAAAATTAAGGTGAAAGTCTTAGGTGTTCCATTAAATTGTCACTAATAAATTTAAATATTTGATTCAAGACTGAAATGTTTGCCTGTGTAATAAAATATTAAATAAATATATCATTTCATGGTCAGATTTTTTTAAGTTATATAAAGGCAGGTTTATTGGATACAAGAGGAAAAGAGAAACAGCATGTGAATGCAGAGAGAGAGAGGAGTGAGAGTGGGGGAAGGAGGCAGAGAGGGGAGAGAAAGCCCCCAAGATGTCTGGATTACATAGATAGAGGCTTGTGGGGGTGGGGCATGCCCCAGTAACAGATAGAAGCTGAGGCATGCTGGGAGAACCTGGGACTCAGGCAGACCTAATATCCCAGACTTTTGTTGATAATAAATGAATAGGGGTGAAGCATCGTCTGGCTACTTCCTGATGACATTGTGGGCATGGGAATTGGTGGGGTAAGGAGGAAAAAGCTGGAATGTTGGTCAGGTCCAGGAATAGCAGGCTGTTTTATTTGCTGTCCAGGTTCTGCATGACCATCTAGAGATGAGGGTCGCAGTTGGAGCAGTTTTTAGTCTTTAATTGGTTGGAAATCTGCCGGAACAGATACATATTAGAGGCAGGAGATAAAATTAAGTAGCTAGGATGAAAAATTTTTAGGCCCAAGGTCTTGACAGTTGGGGTGGGCCCAAAACCAGGGAGGAGTGGTCCCACCCCCCAGTGATAGGCTTATCTGAGTCCTTTTGACCTGTGAATTCCAATGGATTCCCTGAGGCTTACAAGAATTTAGGTTTACAAAAAGAGATAAATTTTAGGAAGAAATAGCATGAGTAATTATTATTGAGAACAATCATAAATAAAGGAACAGTTGTTTATATTGTAATATGAAGCCTGCTAGCAAGGAAAAACTGTCTGCCAACCGTCAATCCTATCAGAGATCTGAGGAGGATAATTACCACAGGAATTATAAACCATGTATAGTTTATTATGCCAGAGGCTAACCTGTTACTCAGTCGGACTTCCCGTAAGGCTCCTATGTTGATGGCTTCATTGTGAGACAGGTCCCAGGGCAGTATCAGTCCTGTCAGGCTGTGTCCAAACCTGAGACAGCTGTAGCTGGGGAGATGTGAATCCAAACATGAGCGAGCAACAGCCATCAAAGGAGAGGCCCTGTGTCCGGACGTTTGTCGGGGCACGACTTCCACCGAGTCACGTCATCAGATGTTTTAAAAAATTATAATGCCCTGTAGGAAAATGATCCAATCCAGGCCAAATTAAGTTATATAAAGGCAGGTTTATTGGATACGAGAGGGAAAGAGAAACAGCAGAGAGAGAAAGAGGAGAGAGAGTGGGGGAAGGAGGCAGAGAGGGGAGGGAAAATGAGGGGGAGAGGAAGAGAGAGAGCCCTCATGGTCAGATTTTTAAGAGAAGCTACTCTTTCTAATATAAACTTTAAAAATGTTAAAACTCAGAAGCTATGCTTTCTATATTTATTCATAACTACTTTTGCAAGCAGCTGCATGTCACAAGAGACACTTCAGTGGGTGAAGAGCTACAGAGTCTGTAATAACAGAGTCTCTGACGCACTAAACATATTGGCAGTGTGGTATAGGAGTTCAGGGCATAGACTGCGGAGTTAAACCAAATTCATGCACGGGCCCCGGTACAGCTGCTCATTAACAGGTGACTGTGGTGAAGCCTTCTAGCTTCTCCAAGTAGAGATCTCTCTTTTCTACAGAAGACATGATTATACGCATTCCATGAGGTGGTTGTGAGACACAAAGGGCTTTACAAATGAGTTCTGCCTCAAACAGAATGGGTACTATAGAAATGTCAGCAATTTTTTTTTTTTTTCACTGACACTCTGAGATTGAACTCGTTCATCAGAGTGTAAGAGCAGCAAGGTTCACTTGCTTTTGAGGGAGCTATCAGGTTACAGTATGGTATAGGCTAGAGAAAGCTGACACAACAGTAGTTGGGGGTCAGGGCTATCTTTGAAAAGGATTTAGGAGTGTGCACCGGGTCACAAATGGGTTGGGAGATTTGAGGAGTATAAAATGGAGGTCTAAAGACTACCACCTAAACAGTTCTAATTTTGGAAAATCGATCTGCACAAGTAGACAGGCTAATTTTAGAAGAAGCTAGTCATCCTTCCAAAAAGATCTTGAGAACTGGCAGAGCACTGTTTCTTACTCAGTATTTCCTGCTTTAATAGAACCCATATTCACACATGTATACAAAAGTGACATCCAGTAATGAGGTTTCAACAGCTTCCAAATCTTTGTGATAAAGTGAAGAGACAGGATGTCATCAAGCCTCACTCTTCTGGAAGAATAGTTTGAAATGATGCCATCTATAAAGGGGGAAGGGAGATGAGATACACACAACTCTCTCTCCCTGAGAGTGATGATGCTGTTCCTATACAAAGCTTGTTCCTTTGTATCTTTTCAACATAATATAATAAGAAATAAAATGGAATGGAAAACAATCTTTCCTGGAATTGAAAGGGGACATAGCAAGTGTCTGTTCACACTAATCTGGTCACTTAAAGAACTGAAAAACATGGTCTTATAGAATCTTATTGCAATTTTAAAACAATGCTATAAAATAATTCATGCATACAAAGACTGTTCTCAGGCATTCCTTTTTGTTGTTTTTCACATCTCTACAAATTGTCATATCTTTCTGTTCTCTTTTTTTTTTCTCTCCCTCTGCTGTTTCTTTAATGGAATCAATCAATGTTGTACTCCCCTTGATGTTTTTGAGAAGTGTATAATGAGAAAACTTCAGTGATCTAGTAATTAGAGGGAGAAAATAAGAACTAATGACCCAGATGGAATTTAGTTTGACAAAAATATTAGAAAATTAGAGCTCAGAAATACAACAAATATTTATAAATAAGGCATATGTAAATACCTTTTAGAGGACTGAAAATTAGGAGGGGAAGCAAAACAATTCTAAGCACTATTTTTAAAACTTATCTTTTAGAGAGCATTTCCAATAAAACCCACAGTTCTCAAACTCTGCACACTTAATGGAAAAGGGGGGGAAAAAGCCAGAAACAATCTGAGACAATCAATACGCACTAGATAGAAAAAAAAAATTAAAACCCGCCTTCTTCCTTGTGGGGATGGCTGAGCAAAGGCTGAATGTGATGGTGTCTGAGGTGAGAAGAACAATTGCCCTGGTTCCTTCTCACAGGACATTAAAGTGAATTTATCAAGAAAGCACAGGAACCACATGGCTGAGCAGAGATTACTCTGAGCCTAGACGAAGGAAGGGAGAAAACTCTGAAGCATCAACTTACAGGGTATCTTGGAGGAACAGCAGAAATGCCAGTGAGGCTACCACATAATGACTGAGCGGAAAACAGTAGGAAAGGAAATAGGAGAACACCAAAGACTAGTTCGTAAACACCCCTTTAAATTAACACGTATATACAAACCTGAATCATTGCACAGGAGGCATGGGGAAGAGGAGGGGTTTAATTTGGCTTACCTTTGTGAAATATGGAAGGATGGTGTGAAAATCAGACTGAAGATGATTGGCGAGATCAATCACGGTACTAGAATATTCCAGGCAAGGAGTACTGGGTGAATGTCATAAATGAGTGGGTTAGGTGGGGAGAGGTTGGGTGCAGTTCATTTTATATAGGACAGTTAAAATCTGCTACTAGCTTAGATAAGAGGAAGGACAAAGATGGCTCCTGGCATTTTTTACCTGAGCAACTGAGTTAATTCTGAAATACACATATAAAGTGCACTATAGGGAGAACAGACTTTGAAGGGGTGGGATTGAGCTCTATTGCCAGCTGAATTCTCAGCTGTGTTCCTACATCTTTGACCAATGTCCGCACAAAACATACAGTTCTAAATTTTTCTAATATAACAATGTGGAGAGCAAACCTTTACTAGGGTTTTAGTGTAATGAAGTATGGAAAGGACATTATATGTAATAAATACACCAAAACTCTGAAACTAAAATTAAAACTAATTTGGAAAAACAGCAGCTTATACTCTTGAAGAGCCCACTGCTGATAGTCCCTGCTAATTGTTTCAAGAGGCCCAGCCCATTTTCACAGCTTCAGGCTCCCACAAACACTAGTTGATGTAGTACCTGGTATTTTCATAAGAGAAGTAAAGACACATATTCACAGAAAGATCTAAAAAAAAAAAATTTGTTGACAGTACCATTTTTCATCGCAACCTTTATTTGGAGATAACCATGATGTCTTTCATCAAATGGACAAATAGCAAGGCATGGCATCATGGGAGATTTCCAAAGGACAAGCCCCAATTATTGTTAACATTAAAAGAGCAAAAAGCACCTTCAACTGCTGAGCTCACTCTCTAGCGCTGGTGCTGATGCTGACATGGTAGCAGGTTGTCTGAAAACAGACCCTGGTGAAGCACAGCCCCTGCAAGATGAATGTGAACAAGCCAGATTATTCTAATAGATGATCAGATTACTGAATTGAAAACTATGTGCTCATTCTTCTTTGTCATGTCACCTAACTATGAAACAATCTCCCCAGAAAAGTCTGCCGAGGTGGTTCATAGTCAAGTACAGATGCCCACATGGACCCAACCAATTCCACCAAATGAATCACCCCACTGAAATCAGTCCATGTCACTCATCCACAGAACAATAAGCAAAAAAAGAAATTGTTATTTCAAATCACTGCATTCTGTTTTGTTATGTAAGAAATGTTTAACTGACACGTGTATATTCACATTATGAAAGGACAGTTCAAATAAACCATTCAGTTACTGGTACATCAATATGTTGAAAGTAATCACCTTTAAAATGTTTTTTTTTTTCAATGAAAGATGCCAAGCACAAAGAAATGATATTCTGTTTTTATGAAGTTCAACAGCCAGAAAAGTTGTTTTCTGGTTATCAATATCAGAAGAGTAGTTACAGTAGCCATGTGGGCAGTGTGTGGTTTCAGGGAATAGAGACAAGGAAAAATCAATATGAAATGATCTTAGATAGAATAAATACTCTTGGGCTTCAAGATGGCTCAGGAGCATAAACATGGTTGCTGCCAAACCTAATATTCCTGAGTTTGATCCCTGAAACCCATATGAAAGAAGGACAGAACAGGCTCCACAAGTTCTCATGCCATTGTAGACAGAGTGCTATAAAGGCACAGAGTGAGAAGTACCATTCTGTGCCTTTTGGTGTTTAAGAAATGCTTCCCTGAATAATCTTTATGATAGCACTCATTGTGTGGTGCTAAGTTTTGTTTACTGTAAAGAAACACCATATGGCCGGGCGGTGGTGGCGCACACCTTTAATCCCAGCACTTGGGAGGCAGAGGCAGGTGGATCTTTGTGAGTTCGAGGCCAGCCTGGTCTACAAAGCGAGTCCAGGACAGCCAGAGATATTCAGAGAAACCCTGTCTCAAAAAACCAAAAAAAAAAAAAAAGAAACACCATATGAAAAAAAAAAATCAGTGTCTCAAACACTATGGAAATGTTTATTGGGTGAACTATCAGGATTTTAATATAGAAAAAAAAAAGGAACCTCAAGTGTTGGGGATGAAAAGTTAGATTTGAAAACTGTGCTATCAATTCACTCTTCAGAGCAAGAAAAACAGTTAAGACTCCATGGATCTTTGAACCAGTCCTATGACTACCCATATAATACGAGGCCTGCTTTGCTCTTCAGTTGTGAGCTGAAGGTAATTAGTGGCTCACCAATACATTTCTAATATAAGAAGCCTGCTCTGGGATGTAGAAGCATGCACAAACAAGTCAGAGGAGGACTATAAAACCATGATGAGTTGGAACCGCTGAAAGTGACTGAGATGGTAATTAAATGAGTGGGAGGAATGCTCTCCCCTCTACATCCTCCAGCTTTCCCTTGAGCAGCATTAAGTTGCTTTGTGGTTGATCTGGAGCCGGAGCCATTTTGTTTCTTGCTAGTTTCAAAGCTCTGCTACTGCATAGCTCAGTTCTCGTCTCTACATTCAGATTTCTAACCTGGAATACTACATGAACTTGAGTTTAGCTTCTTATGTGGATTCACCCTGGTATTCTCTCCTTAAATTCTGTTAACTGTGCTAAGTTAACAATGCTGTGTTGAAGTAAAAATCATTGTCACGTTTCAGAGCTGTAGAGAAGGGTTCAAATCCTCTCCTACCTCTCTGTTAATTTTTCTAAGCTTTGGTTTTCTTATTCATAAATCATGACCAGTGGTAGAAGTTGTTTTTAGTTTGTAACAAAGATGTTAGCACATGGTCACAATAGGAAATGAGGCCTTTTACTATATTTGAATACTAATCTCTTTCCTGCTTCCCACCAAAATATAAAGGTTCGGTTTTGTCATTTGTTGGTTTGGGGGATTAATCATTTTAAAATTTTAAAAAGTTCATAATATGGCTCAGTGATAGAATGCTTGCCTAGAATGTGCAAAGCCCTCAGATAAACCTCTAGCATTGCCCAAAACTTAATAATAAAACGTGCAAACACAGTTGCAGTTACTCTTAGTATATTTATTTTAAATGACAATAACCAATTCATCATTAATTGATATTCCATTCTGACCAGGTGTTTCACATAATTTGTTTCACTTTTACATAAATCCTAGATTTATTGAAGGTAATCTAAAATGGGTAATGAATAGAAAAATGGAGTTGGAACGGCAGAGCCCAGGATGTGTGAGGTCGTGGGTTGACTCTAGCACTGTGAGAGAAACGGGGCTGGGAATGAAGAAACAAAAAAAAAAAAGGAGTGAGGGAGGAATGAGAGAAAGAAAGGAGAGGAAGAGAGGGAACTCAGGAATGCTAAGTGAAGACCACTCCTAGCCAGGATCTGACTCCACAGTGTCCCAGCCGAGCAAGTCATACCACTACACATGGGTAAAGCTGATGAGCCTTTTAAATAACGTCTCAGTTCAGTCTTGTGCCTTTTGAAATTACTTCTTTTTTTTTCACAATTTTTAAGTACATTTATTCTTTACTATCAAGTTGAAAAGCATAATATGTTTATTGTATATGGAGAATTTAGTATAAAAATATCCACATTCCCTCACACAACCATATGCCCTAAACTTGCTTATATGAATATTATAGCCATGATTTATTTTTATTTTTTTTATTTTTTTTTAAATACTTTATTTTTTTTTCTTCAAGTTACATCTCAGTAACAAACCCCTCCCTATTCCCCCTTCCTATCCCGCCCTTCCACCCTCTTCCCCCCAGAAGTTTCCCCTTTCAGACCAACAGATGGTTCCTTCTCTTATAACAGTATTATACAAAACAATAGATATAAATATGCCACATTTATGAGAGTAAATTGGCCCAGTATACCTTCCCAATGTCCAGTTTATACATATTTGGCCCCTGACTTTAACATTCTACTATCTAACCAACTCCATGAGTTTAAAGGTCTATATGTGACTCAACATTCATACTATCTTGCAACACACTTTTAAGAGTATCTTCTTAGATCTATAACACCCTCTTGATTCCTAAACAGTTCAAAATTTAACTATGAGACTCTAACTGTCTATTCTTCAACCACCTCAGAGACCTGAGAGGGATAAATATATTTGCTTATATAGGAAGTGCAGAGCCTGCAGCTTCCAAAACTAAGAAAGAACATACCAATGACTGCCTGGACAGTTCCCAATTTCTCTCCATACATTCCAGCATCAATCTTCAGCCTTTGGGTCCTGTTTCTCTGACAGACATTTGTTGTAAAGCAGGGATTATGAAGGACTTACCTACCCTGTCTTGGCAGAGTTAGGCTGTCGACTTCCCTGCTACCAAGTTTTATCCTTTTTGGACAGCAGTCTGTCTGCAGTTGGTGCAAGGGGTTTTTTCATGCCAAGAGAAAGGCTTGCCACTAATTCCACCATCTTACAGTGGAGGTTCTTCGATGCTTATCTTCTTGCAGATATTCTCTAAACTACCCAGTAATCAAGTTGCTAAGAGACAAGCAACATTTGCTTATCTAAATAGAAGAGATGGATAGGGCATCTTCAAAAACTCCTAGAGATCTGCAGAATATGGCATTCAAAGATGTTATCTTAAATCAAGATTTTTTTTTATATCGAGACATATCAGCGCCTGACAGCACCCCCTATTCTACTCCAAGTTGAAATTACTTCTTGAAAGAAAATGGCCTTCAAGTTTGTGTCTGCCCCAGCTAAATTCTTATCGCCTTGGGACTTTTCTAATGCTACTGCCTCCATTCCACTTACCTTCCTTGGCCATAGAATGTGGTAAGTGGTCTGCTTCCAATTGAGAGCTTCCTTGAATGCTGCGCAGGTACCTCCTGCAGAGCATAAAGCTGGATCCAACAGATTTCATGAAAAAGGAACCAGTTGCTCAAAGATTGTGATTAGCTGGATTTTTAGAACCCTAATAATACATTTGTGTTTAGCCTAACATCTTGAGGTACTGGCTGGAATATGTCAAGCTATTTTATCTTTCGCTTTATTGCTTAACACAACAGGCACATTATTCTCACTGACATTTTTATATAATTAACAAATTACCTACATTTTATTTAACTCATAACTTGTTTTTTCATAATTGTATTTGTCATTTAATGTGTCTTTGATACTATTACCTTGTCAAGAGAGGAAGTGTTTCGTATGAAAATTTATTAGAGTAGGGAGGGTAACATTAAGTTTCCTGCATTTTACCCACCAGCCTAGATCAAGAATGCTAGAGTGTAAGAATATAACCTGTGCTACAAGGCCAAGGTGCGTACCTGCTGGCCAGGCCAAGACATGCAGGGCCAGAAAGGGTACAGTCAGACTTGCAGCTTGTCCAGCAATATTCGTTATTTTCCAGCCACCATTTATTACTCAGCCTCCAGTTCTGAAAATGGACTCCTAACTGGACATTACCTTATAGTCTAGAAGGTGACAGCTAGTATATTCCATACACAGTTCTGATGGAGTTGCTAGGGGGTTGGGAGGAGTTCTAACCTACTTAGTGTCCTCCCATGAAACTGGAATGAACAAAGTCCGTCTGTATGAAGACCATTACCCTCATGCATACGCCGTGCAATTATAGACATACTAGATAGCTCTCAGGAGCAAATGAAATAGCCTATTCACCATTCCAGTTGGCTGCATTTCTTTAAAGTTCCCTTAATGTAGATAAAGAGTAGGATATTTACTAACCTGTTATGAAGAGAGATGTTCACACCTTTTTAGCAAATGCTACTTTAACCATTTATTCACACAGAGTACATCTTACATTTCTGATTCCCAAATCATTACTAAACAGTGAACATTAATCTACATTAAGATATATAAAGTGATCGTGGAATCATCTGGATCTTAGTGTTTTCAAGAGGCAATCAAAAATTAGTTTGCATGGGGAATTCCATCACCACCACCATTACCTCCATCCAAATGTTTGCCAAGAGTATACTATGAGCTCTTGGTTCTGTGTTTCTGTTTCCCTGCCCTTCCCATTATGGTCACAATTCTGTTATATATCACTGTCACTATGGTATCATTGAACATATTTATACCAATAGCACCTACTGGCAGGCCCAGGAGAAAATGGGGCATCCATCTCTCTTAGTCTAGGCTCAGAAACTCGCTGCAGATAATGTAGACCAGCGGGGTCCATTAGCATCCTCCATATAATTATCACGTTTGCTCTTTAAATCACTATTCTTCCTCAAAAGTTGTAAAAATGTCAGACAAAACAGGACTTAAGGGGAAATACCTAAGGCGTACCAGTTCAAACTAGAAGGTCCAGATATACCACACGCTCCTTAGCTCCTAACACAATACTTCAGACATACAGCAGAAATGTTAGGACTGTCTTCGCACCTTCCTTCTGCAAACGTACATACCTAATGCCAGCTACTTTGGCATCTAATATTCTAGTACAAATAATACTGTCTTCCTTTCATCAGAACAATTGCCCTAGTATTCCTAGTGCCATCACTAGAACACGACACTCCTTCTGTGAATGTGCTGGTCATTTTTAACCTTGTCTATAAATGCTAGGATGCCAAACATGACTTAGTTTAATCTTGGACAATGCTTTACTCTTTGCCTTAAAAAATGTTGCTATATGTTTGATATTCTCTCTGAGACAAAGTATCCCAACTTGTACCATTTGCCTCTCAGGAAATTCACTATGTGCTGATTTTGCCCCCTATGACTAACACTATTGAGTGTTTACACACCACATGATATTTCTAAATTGTGCCTTTCTGCCTCATTCATCAGAAGCAAATGAGGGACTCTACTATGCATTCCAAATTTACAACTGTAAACTAAACTTTATCATTACAGTAGTAAGGTAGTGTTGGTAGATTGTTATATTTTCTAACTATTTTTAGTGAACAGGTCTGGAAAAGGATTCATTTGGCAATACAATGGCCTTTTCTTTCACCACCTCCCAAAAGGCAGGTGCATAAGGTGCTTGAACCAATGCTCTCAATGCAATTTTTAAAATTAATCTGATATTTCAACTCTGTAAGAAGAAAAGACTAAGAAGAAATTTTAGTCATGATGACATTTAAGTTTGATCAGCTATCTTTCATGCTGCCTGAATATCTCCCGCTCTCTTAACTTTACTAGTAATATATAAGACCCATTTGAAATTAGATACATTCTTGCTAAATTTGAATGGAAGACATCAACCAGGCTCCAGAGAACACGATATAATAGAGATAATCAGTTAAGGCAGCGTTAGCATTTGGTTCAGTTCATTTCTCACCCCTCAGAAGCTAATACGAGTTTGCGCGTGTGTCTGCTTTTATTTCATCTTTTCATGTGTGTTTAACACAGTCTTTTTTGATGATGCAGCACAACGCTGAAAGGCTGTCATTGAGATATGTTTCCCATAGATGGAGAACCTTTTCAGACCCAGGAGGCTGTGAACATTCACGATAGCCCTAAAGGCAATCTTTCATGCGCGATTGTAGGCTGACAACTGTACCTGGATTATTCACAGAAAGAAAATCTGCAGCATAATGGACCCGCCAGTCAAACACTGTGAAATAAGAATTATATGATGGACAGCCCAGATGACATCCCAGCCCACACGGTGAAATATCTCAGTAAGGGGTCTTTATTAATAACACTGATATAATCATCAGACACCTTCGCTGAAGCAACCCAGGGTTATGTAAATGGGATATGATATTTTGAAAGAGTATGTAAAGCTCATCAACAATGTAAAAGTGTACCCTGTGAGTGCTTAATATCCTCCTGCTTACATCCCTGCTATGTGAATTATAAGCTCAGAGCAGGTGAACTATGAATTCAGAACAGAAAGGGACTAACTTGATGGAAACACAGTACTAACTCACTTAGAATATGAGATAACTGCTCATAGCAAAGAAATGCGTGCCTCCCCTCCATTCCTACCCCAGTCAAAAGAGAAGGTTGAATGACGATTCCATATTATACCAGCACCAGAAGCTCTTGTGGAGTTCCATACTGGCCTAAAGGCTCTACATTAAATATGTCTTTGTATTTTGAAAAGCAAGTACAGTAGTTTGCTTAAATATATTTGTAATTAAAAAAAACATATTACAAAAGGTTACAAAGGTATGCAAAAAATACTCTTTTCTATTAAAATTTTTATTGTGAGATAGCATGCAATTATAAAAAGTAATGTGAGAAATCCTGTATCCCTTTTAAAGTTTTCCCTCAACAGTAACACGTTTTGCAAGTAAACTCACACAGCCATTGTGGAAATCAGCATGGAGATTTCTAAAAGTTTCAAAAGAAAGCTACTATATAACACACATATACCACTCCTGAGTGGGATACTTAAAGGACTCTGTGTCCAACCATAGAGACAGCTGAAAATCCACATTTATCACTGCTCTATTCACAATTGCAAGGAAATGGAAGCAGCCTAAATGTCCATCAACACATGAATGGAATGAATGTGTAATATATACACAGTGAAGTTTTACTTGGCTATAAAGACAAATTTTTCATTAAAATGAATCTTTTTTTGCAGCCTCAGAAAGACAAAAAATATTGCATGATATCCCTAATGTGTGGGTCTTTACTTTGAATGTTTAAATATAGTAAATAAGGAGACTGGTTGTAAAACTAGAACAAGTTGTCTCGGGAAATGTAAATACTCTGCAGCTTTGGGATGGAAAAGCCACTGAGTAATGGCTACTTTGGACAGAGTTTAATGGGCCATTACAGTGGGTGCTTGGGAGGGACAAATGCTGAAACGTGGACATGGAAGATGGTGATGTTTCATGTTTCTGAGAGGATTGGGACTGTAGTAGGAAGTAGGCCAGTGGTCATCAGCAGGATACCTTGTCTAAGAATCTGTGTGTGTTGATCAAGCTGAAGCTGAAACATCAACTGATGCTTGCTGAGAGGAGACCAGTGCCACTGAGGTAAAATCTGTGCTTCGCTGTAGCAGTCGGGGAGTATTTCTTCACAGTCAGCACCTGAAACTGATCCAAGGCCACCAGGCTGTAGCTCACACTGGAAGCAGAACTTGGTAAT
This sequence comes from Lophiomys imhausi, assembly GCA_907164525.1. Classification (NCBI taxonomy): domain Eukaryota; kingdom Metazoa; phylum Chordata; class Mammalia; order Rodentia; family Muridae; genus Lophiomys; species Lophiomys imhausi. The sequence continues at coordinate 6,639,732 of CAJQZJ010010411.1, forward strand.
GTTCTAAGAACATTTCATGTGGTGCTGGTTTTGAAAGCATGAAAGCTGAGAGACTGAGAGGATCGTAGAGAACAACTGAGGCATGGCCCTTTGGAACAGGTTCCAAATCCCCTCAGAGAGGCCAGTAGTGGAGGGGAAGAGTTGGTTGCAATTGAGATCCTAAGACAGGACAGGACCATTGGGGTGCCCACCAAGATAGTGGCAGATGTGGAATGCAGCTGAAGGAGAAGGAAAGCTGTGTTGTTGTGCAGATTGCAAAGCTGGGGAGGTGGAGATACCCAAGCCCTTTCAACTCCAGAAATTACGTTAAGAGTGAGTCCCAGATGATGGACACTGATTTACACTTCTGGAGTTTAATTTGTTGTGATTGTTTTTATACCATAGTTTTTCCCTTTTGGAACAAGAATGGGTAAGTATGTACCCATTAGTTTTAACCAGCAACTCGACACAACCTAATATAATTTTTAAAGAAAAGCTTTTTAAATAGATTTTTTTCTAATTGGAATAAGATTATGACAGTGCCCCCCTCCCTTTGGGAAGAAATTATTAATGAAAAATTACATATTTCAGGGTAGCCTATAAGCATGTCTATAGGAAGGTTGCCTTGATTGTTAATTGTTGTGGGAAGACCCAGGCTGTGTGGACAGCACAATTCCCTAGGCAGGGGCTCCTGGATAACGTAAGAGAGAAGCTAGCGAGCTGAATTCAAGTAAGCAAAGAGGTATTTCTTTTCTTTGCTCCTGATATGGCTAACTGCTTGAGTTCTCTTTCATTTCCTCTAGGTTGGTTTTTATTAAGGTATTTATCATAGCAACAAAAATTTAACTGGGTCAGAGATAGGAGAAAAAGAGAAGACAATCAACAAGAACAAACTTTGTTTGAAAATTGCTGTAATGAAACCTAATACTGTGTATTCTAAAAAAAAAAAAAAGAAAGAAAGAAAGAAAGAAAGAAAGAAAGAAAGAAAGAAAGAAA
>CAJQZJ010010411.1:6640716-6690146 GCA_907164525.1 Lophiomys imhausi
AAAGAAAGAAAGAAAGAAAGAAAGAAAGAAAGAAAGAAAGAAAGAAAGAAAGAAAGAAGGAATGAACAAACAGACTGCTGTTTGGATATTATTATTCCTGTTGGTGAGCTATAGGAGCAGGAATCCCACCGATGAAATGAACCTGTATATAACCTTTTATGGTCATATCCACTTCCCTCTAACCCCCACCTCTTTGCCTCCAGCAGCCACTAGTCTGTCCTAGATTTGGGTCATTCTATAGGTTACAAGGAGTGCAGTCCCAGTATGGTGATACAGTGGCAACACTCTCCCGCTCAAGTGCCAAAAGAGCTAGGGTTCTAGGCCAACCTAGTCCTTATACTGAAACTATGTGTCTTAACGCAAGCAAACAAACAAAATATGTTATATAAGTGGAACTAAATAATATGAAGTTTGGGAAGCTCAAGAGATGGCTCAGTGGTTTACAGCATTTGCCAGCCCTGGTAGAGGACCAGAGTTCAGTTGCTCAGCACCACCTGTAGCCCTAGTTGCAGGGGATCTGACAACCTCTGGCCTCAGCAGGCAAGGCAGCTGCACTCACATGCACGCACACTTAAATAAAATTGTCTTAATTAATCTCAATAAAATTTTAGAATTGGCTTTTTTCAAAAAGCCCAATTCTATGGGAATTCACTCAAACTGTTGCATAAACCAATAGTTCTTTCTATGCTGTTGCTGAGCGGTATTTTATGAGGTATGTGTACACACTGATTTCTCAGTGCACTGAAGGACGTTGAAGTGTCCCTCGCTTTCAGCTGTTGAGAGGAAAAGTGCTGTAACCAGTAGAGTGTGGTTTGAGTATCTATAGGTCTATTTCTTCCTGGGGTACATGCTCCAGAATGCCGTTGTTGACGTGCACCAGAACGGCATCTGTGGTTTCTAAGAAGCCACGTTTCCAGATTGGTGGCACATAAATGCTTCCCCTCCCACTTAACTTTTTTGTCTTCAGTTTTGCAAACTTGGATGATATCTTATGTGAATCTGTCTTGACTGATGCTGTTTGGAGTTTACTCCACTTACTGAATTGGGAAGTTCATGAAGACTTTGTAAACAAATTTGGAAAGTTTTCACTCCTTATTCTCTGAATTTATCATCAGTGCCGCCGTCATCTTTACTTCTGTACAGGCAGAAACTTTAGTCCCTGGGCTACTGTCCTTTGGTCCTGACAGACCTTTCACTGTTCCTCTCCTCTGTTGCCCAAAAAGGTGATTTCTGACTCCTCTCATCAAACCAAAGATTTTTTCCTTGGGAACTTCAATTCTATTTTCCTATTTTAGTAACCACATTATTTTTCACCTCTAAATTTCCAGTTTTTCCACTTTGGTTCATCCTCTTAACTTCTAATTATTTTCTGAGACCTACCTAGATTTTTTTTTCTTTTTTGTTTCATTTCATTTGTATATAAATGATTATTGAAGCATTTAATGGTTGTTAATTTAAAATACTTGTCAAATAATCACTTCCATTGATTCTCACTTTATTCACTGAGATCCTCCTTGGTTTGATGAGTATTTTTTAATTGAAATTTAATTGAAACAAGGACATTTAGGGTATCATGTTATGAGACTCTGCGTTTTAATTAAGGCTTCTTCATTTGTTCATTCATCCCATAAAGTTTTGACAGGGGGGAAGGAGAATCCTGGGTCATTTCTTTCAAGTGGGGCTAGAAATCCAGGATCCTCATTTGGACTACCTAAAGATTCAAGATGGGAAGGGCCTGTCATTAAGTCTGAGGCAATGAACTGCCCTCTAACCAGTAGCTCCTCACTGATGACATCACAGCTGAGATGGGCAGAGGATACTTTGCAGCTCCTAAGGGCCTCGCGCACACACACTACAGGGTAAGGATGGTGCTCAGTCCTGCTGAGCACTGGTAAACAGTCCTGACTGCACTCTGTCTCCAGCAGGGAGGACTAGGGTGCTGTATGACTGTAGAAGTGAGGCCAGGAGTTTAGATTCACTAACCCTCACATGGAGGAATAGAGGAGTCTTCCTAACTCCTAGAAAAAAAAGAAAAGCTCTACAGTCCCTGTTTGGCATCGTGGACCCCATAGTCTGGCCATGGAGGAAGGCTTTGCTCCCTGCTCTTTGCTGTGGTAGCTGAGGAATAAGAATGCAGTTGTTTCTGATTGTTTTTTCCTGTAGCATTGGCTGAAGAAGAGGCAATCACTTACTAAACTGTTTCCTGCTACCCTGCCTCTTTCCTAGTCCTTCGACTAGAGCAAGCAGGCTTTCCCAACGGCTAGGCCTCACTTCTAGACTCTGAGCTGCTCACCTCTGAATCTGGTATGTGTGAGATCAAGAAAACAACACAGTAGGGAAGACAAACTAGAAAGGAGATCAGGAAGGGAAGAAAGGAAAGAGGAAGGAAGGGAAGGAGAGAGGAATAACTTACCTTGTATCCCTCATTGGAGAACCAGGTCCCTTATAGCACTGACTTTTTTCTGCGTCTTAAACTGTCGTTTTGACTGCACATTTGATGTCAGGGTTTTCACTTGTGCTCAGTTAGAAGGGCTAAGAAAAAGAATTGTTCCAAAAACATCCATCTCTCTAGAAACAGATGTTCAAACTATAATATTTTAAACACTGAGGTTGTTACATGTTAGATTATCAAAATTGAATATTTCTACCTGCCAAAGGTGTCCCTTCCCTTTTACCTCTTAGCATCTAAGTGACTGTCTAGAGCATCCAATCACAGTTTAGTCTGTGAAAACAAGAGGAATTTTAATCTGATTTAGTTCTGGAGAGAAGAAATATCATTTCCTTTCTGTCAGTAATAATGTCAAGATGATTGGTAACACCTCACCGGGTGATTTACAAGTGAACAAATAATATTAGACATATGAAGATGACAAGATGGGTGAAAAATAAAGTGATTTAGACTTAGCCATACTTCAGATGCCAAAAATAAGCAAGTCGAATGCTTTGTTTTCTCCTATGTGGGTAACCATTCCTGTTCCTGGTACAATACCACATGAGTCTCCCATTATTGTTCAATCCATACTTAAAGAAGGAACAAAGCAAAACATTTCTTTCTTATTTATTCTTATTTTATGTGTATAGTGTTTTGCCTTCATGTATGTCTGTGTACCATGTGCATGCCTAGTACCCTTGGAGGCCGGAAGAGGGTTCCAATCCATTGGAACTGTAGTTATCCAGAGTTGTGAGCTGCCATGTGGGTGCTGGGAATCTAAATAGGGTCTTCTGCAGGAGCAGTTAGTACTCAGAACTGCCGAGTCATCCCACAGCCCAACCATGTCATTTTAACTATAGTAACATATCTGGAACAGTAACATGAGCTCCTATTATCCTCTACATTGTACCCAATCATTTCTTTGCAAAGGATCAGAATGCCTCTGCCCTAGGCACCCTCCTCCCCTCTAAACAGAATCCTTGTTTCCCCAGTTTTTTTTCTGAGTGCTTCTTCCACAGTGTTGCTTCATTTGCCCTTTTTCCATCACGTTCTCTCTCAAAGCCTTTCTGTGTCTCTGGGATTTGTCTCCAGCATGGCAGCCTACTCTGGGAATGGCCTGCCACTTCTTAGGGGAACTGATATACTAATGTATTCTTGAAGAATGAGTCGATTACTTTAGGTGCAAGGCTAAGTTGGGTAAGGAGGGAAGAGTGTACAGGATTGGCAGCACTCTGTTGGCATAGGGAGAAAACAAGTTAAGGGACAGTAGAGGGGAAACCTTTTTTTTTTTTTTTTTCCTGCAAGCTACTAACAGCTTTCTATTGGCTTGAGTTCTAAGTGGATACAATAGAGATACAGCTAAGGGGCTGGGAATCACTTCAGGAGGCATTTGGAATCTTCCAAGAATTTTATGCTTTTTCGAGGCCTTCCCCTTATGTGTGTATAATGAGAGCAACTGGATACAAACTGGAACCCTGCTGATTGGACCCTAAGATTAGGGTCCTGTACAGTTTTGATATCTATCGATCTAGTGTGAAGTTCCTAAATGTCCATCAGTTAAAAATACCAATGGTGTCTGAACACACACATTACTTTCCTGCTTGAGGATCTCATCTGGAGAAGAAAATTTAATTACTTGTCTTCTGGAAAAATACATACACTGTTGATCCAAAGGCAATTGCAGGGATTAATTAGCCAACACATGAAAGCAACTGTACCACTTGTGGCCTATACAGTTTTCTCCCTCCCTCCTAGCCAATTCTCAAATCTACTTGAAATTACAAATTCTACAAGAAGGAAAATTCCTTAAGATTGGGACTGTATCAAAAATAGTGGCTCTAACAAAGGGAAAGGTTGCCCTTTAAAAGGGACATATGGCAATGTCTGAAGACATTTTTAATTGTTTGGTAGTTGTCGAATGGTACTGTTTAAATGTGCTCACCTTCTACAATGGAAAACTGCCCAATCAAAACGCCAGTTGGTAACCAGGGTTAGTCTCTATGGTGGCTTAGGTAGCATGTAAGAGATGCACAGAATTAGAAACATTGGGGATTATTAGAAATAACCTGAAACTTTCTACTACTGGTAAGTTTTAAAAATTGCTATTCGAAAGTCAGAATTAAATTAGAACTACATAGGTGCAGGAAAATTGGAAGATAGCAAAGTTTCTGAATCTGATGAATTGGGGGAAGCACATTTATTTAGAGGTGACCAATTTAAAGTTAAACGTCTGTTAATCACAAGGCTTTTGTAATCGAATGCAACAGAATTTACTTTTGTATCAAAGGAGCTCCCCGGCAGTAAAAGAATGCAGCTGAACACAATTATAAGCTCACTGATAAGCAGGATGCAGGTCCTTAGCTGCATTCAGGGAGAGCGCACTTAATAATTGAGAATCTAGCAGCAACACTTTAATGAGTTTAAACCCATTGGCCCTGGATCTCAGAATTTATCAATACTTGTTACCTAGATTTTCATTTCAAAGTAATGAAGTGGTAAGTAAGAATCAAAAGGAAAGTGTGCGATTGGGGGAAGAAAAGATGCTTTACAAATAATTCAACCACTACTTACAGCTGAGACTAAGAGATAAACCATTGGTAAGTCAGTCAATCTTAGTCACATATAGTAGGAACATAATGTGGAGGGGAAATTAAGAGAGTTACAGGCAGTACCTAAGGGATTTATACAACTTCACAGATCATTAGCTAGCTTATGGCCAGACCCAAGGATAACATGCTCATGAGACAGACCATTCAGAGCACAGAGGCTTCCCGTGGCTCCTGGAGCATGAGAGATTTAGAAAGGGTTAATGTAATCCCAAGTAAGTGCTCAAATCACTGCGTTGACTTTTTTTTTTTTTTTCATTTTTATTGTTCGTTTTTAAAGTCGTGCTATAGTTTGCTTTCAGTCGATGTGATAAATCATCTGACTGAAAACAAGTTGGAAAGTGTTTATTTGGCTTTTACATTTCAAAGTTAACAACCCATCACTGAGGGAAATCAGGGCAAGAATTCAAACAGGAGCTGAAGCGGAAATTACAGAGGAATGCTGCTTACTGGCTTGCTGCTAGACTCTCATTCAGCTGCATTTCTTACCCAGCCCCCCCCCCGGCATAATGTTATTCACGGCATGCCCACCTATACCAGTTAACCGTCAGGAAAATCTTCCCAAAGATTTGACCACAAGTCGGTCCCACAGAGGCACTTCTGCAACTGAGGTCCATTCTTCTCCGTGAGCCTCAAATGACTCAAGCTGACAGTCAAGTTTAGACATCGCGGCAAAATAATAATGATAATAAAGAGTGATGTATTTTGGATAGCCAAGTGGTCTGCCCTAAAAACACGCATTTACAAGAAACACTAAATGGACTCCTCAGGTTATATTTATATAAGTTGTATTTATATAAGTATTCATTATATATATGAAGCAATAATAATTAAGGAATAAAAGGCCAAGAATTTGAGAGGGAAGGAGCAAGTAATGTAACTATATTTTATGTAATTAAAATATTTTTATTTTTAAATGGTCTTGTGCTATTTCATATATTTAATTTGTTCAGATTTTTCTATTTGTTAACAGATAGTTTACATTTAATTAAGGTAGGGCAAAGGGTCTCACTAGCAGGTAACACACGGTCAATGTTCCTGTTCCCTTTGGTGCATTGGTTGTAGTATAGTTATCCTGTACTATATGGCTAAAATCCGACTATAAGTGAATAGATGCCATGTGGATCCTTCTGGTCTGGGTTAGCTCACTCAGGATGAGCTTTTCTGGTTCCATCCATTTGACTGCGAATTGCATGACTTCCTTGTTTCTGATAGCTGAGTAGCATTCCATTGTGTAAATGTACCACAGTATTTTTTTATCCATTTGTCGGTTAAGGGACATCTGGGTTGTTAAAAAGCCACTGAGAAGGGTTGGACCAAGTGTAGGAGGAGGGAGGGGACTATGAATGAGATGTATCTTGAAGAAATTAGAAGACAAAAAAAAATCCACTGAGAAAGATAAATATCGCATATTTTCTATCATATACAAAAATCTAGATTTGAATATACATTTATATGAACATGCATAAACACTCATAGGACATGAAAGTAGAAAGGGCATAGTGAGAGGAGAATGAAGAGGTTTACAGTGAAGTGGGAAGGGAATAAGGAAAAGAAAGATAAAATATCATATATTCTCTTATTTACATGAAGAATCTAAAATTACATATATAATTATAGGATTATATATAGATATTGCATAGTTATTATATATAATGTATTTTTATATATGCACATTACATATAATGTGTCATATATATGCACACACACATATATGACAAGAAATCAGAAGGGATACCATTCAAAGGGAAAAAGGGATGTAATAATAGAAATGACAAGTGATGGTGGCAGGCTTTGGGAGTGCATAAAAGAACAAAGTACAGGGATTTATATATATATATATATGTATATATATATATATATATATATAAATCATGAAACTCATTGTTTTGTATAACAACAAAACAGAATTCACCAAAGTTGGACTGCTTCTGCTATAAGACACTTATCAGTAAATTATATCATTTCCTATCAGAGCTAAGAATTTAATTAAATATTACTGATATAAAAGTATACAAAGCCATTCAGTCTTGAGGCTTAGGTGCCAAATGACTTTGCTGAAGTTCTTTTTAGGTTCACATTTCAGTGAGCAAGGACGTTGATGACTACAGGGACCTTTCTGTGGGACATTTCACAAGCGTTGATATGGCAAGTGCAAACCCAAGTTCAGTGTTCTGACAATCATTCCTACTCACAGGTGTCCACCTCATTTGAATCTTCGTAACACATCATCATATGCTCAGAGCGCCCTTGTTCTTGCTGTGTGTTTCAAATAGAGTTTCTCTTACTTTCAAAGAGCCTATGCAACACACAATGGAAACTCCTTGAAATGGTTCCCTTACAATACTGTTCTATAGTCAACGGGAATTCAGTTTTAGAAACATAGGCCCTGACTTCAAGAAAAGGCTGGTATAAATGTAACTGTTGAAGACTGGTTGTGGTACATGCCATCACTCAGGAGGCAGAAGCAGGTGGATCTCTGAGTTTGAGGCCAGCCTGGTCTACAGAGCAAGTTCCAGAACAGCTAGGGCTACACAGAGAAACCTTCTCTCGAAAAGCAAAACAAAACAAAACAAAAAAAGTAAGTGTTAATTCCATTTATGAACGGCTGTGGTTCTGTTCCTGTCTTTGCACCTGAAATAATTGTTTTATATTTACGTAGCAATTAGCAAATCTCACACATAAACACCAAAGAATAAATAAAGCAATATATTTATCCACTGGGCAGGCAGATACCACTGGAGTCAAGATGCAGTGACAAACCATGTTGGATGCCCAAACAGAAACCTAACCGCTTGTCTTTGAAATGTTGCTTCCCCAGGGAGGTCAGACTCTCTCGCCTCTGTGTGATGTCTAAAGCTTGTCTGTTTTGTTTCAGCTGGCGGGCTTCATCTATGCCTGTTATGTTGTGAGATGCATAACGGAAGAAGAGGACAGCTGTAAGTATTAAAGCTCTGCTCTATGTCTTTCAAGTTCAAAGCTTCCTTAGTGCTTCCTCCCCAGCCCTCCTGTCTCAGAGACAATACCCCTCAAGAGCCCAGCAGAATAGGAAACAAGCCTTTAGTGCCATCAGACTAAGCCAGTCTTCACAAAAGAATCAGCATATTAAAGAAACAGAGAAGCACTCATTTTGAAAACATGCTTTCCCCTTTTCATTGAAAGGTATTTCAAAAATCTGTTCTTAGAACGATTCTACTAGAGAATACAGATGGGAAACTAGAGACAAACAGAAGTGAATTCTAAATGTAGTTAATGTGAATGTTTTCCTTTGTTACAGTTCAGTTATTGCTTATTGCTATTTAGTCAATTTCATGAAGGACCACAAATCTCAACGATCAATTTGCAATAGTTCTTAGAACTTTGCCAACAATTGAATTTATAATGGAAATAAGTTAATATGACAATGATATGTATGACATGATCTGAGATGGCTTTGACATATGATAATATGACATGATCTGATATGACATTGTATGATATGGCATGTTAAGATATGACATGCTATGGCATGATCTGATATGATGCAGTATGTTATGACATGATCTGTTATGGCATGGTATGATGTGGTATGTTAAGAAATGACATGTCATGATATATGACCAATATGACAATATGCTAAAACATTTTTAGTGGGACAGGTTGTGATTGGGTACTGTGGTAAGGGGAAAGAAGATGTCTGATGGATTCCTACACATCTGTTATGAGTGAACAAGCACATAGCAGTGCCTCTTAAGGAGAGTAGAGTGCAAACACAATAATTACCTGAGTATGGACAGGTTGGTTGAGACGTAAGATATCCTGTATGCATTTATTGTATGCACAAAAGCATTATTCAGAGATTAGCCAGATAAAAGATACATAAATTTTTATATGCATGGACCACACATGAGGCTGTATAACCAGCATCTTTCCAGAACACTTTGCAAAATGCTTGTGCTCAATTTTACAAGACTAAAGACAAGTAAATTTGACACTGAAGAGTCAGAATGCTTACTTATGCACTGACATCCCTGAGAGAGGTCTAATAAAGAAGTACGTTCAATTTTTCCTAATTGAGTTTTGTTTGCAGAGTACTAGGTACACAGAGCTGACAATATGGATCAAAGAGAGAGACAGAAAGAGTTCCTCTATACTCACAGTTCCCTGGGGAAAACACAGCATGTCCTGAACTATCTATCCATAGGGGAGATAAAAAAGGTAGTCGAGACAGAAAGGAACAAAGGGGCACAGTGAGTAACTGCTAAGGCATGGTACACACACACACACACACACACACACACACACACACACACCCCTAGGCCAGCAGATAGCTCAGAGGATAAATACTGACTACCTGCATTTGATCCCAAGGACACACATGGTTGGAAGGAGAGAACAAAGCCCACAAGCTGTTCTCTGACCTCCACACACAGACAAATTAATTAATGCAATTTTCAAAAGGTAATGTTCCTGTGAAATCCATGTTCATAGCCGCCATGGTAAAGCACTGGTTTAGAGCTATGTAAAGTCCCTAGGTGTTTTAGAATGAACCAGGATGCTTAAGACCAGTTAGTGATATTTTATGGATGTTAAAACTTCAATTTATGGAAACTAAAATATAAACATTACAAGGCCCAAATACTGGTAAACACAACCCTTTCATAAAAATTCTTAATATGTCCAAGAATACAAGTTACAGGGATACATCTTAGAGAATTCTGTCCTAGGTTAAACTTTTACCAGTACCATGTAAATGCAAGATCAGAAGTTTCCAACATCTTTTAGAAAATGAATCTTATGCAACAGCACCTAATAAAAATGTTCTCCCAGATCTTCCAGAAGAGAGATGTCTTTTATCTATTTTCATGCCTTCCCCATTCCTGCCTTCATTGATCCAAAGGATAAGAAGCTGTTTCCTGAACAAGTTTTCTCATGGTGGTCTGAGAACTTGAGCTATTTGTCTGTCTTTCTAAAGCAATTGGCACTGAGTTTAGATGCTGACAGGCCCAGGGGACAGCCTACAGATGTTCACCTGGGCTGCTTGCCTACAGTGACCTTTGGTGACTTCTAATTAAGTTTATTTGTGGTCATCTCCAGCAACCATTAGGAGCATATACAGAGCCAACTATTGGCTGATATTTCTCATATATTACCATTGTTTTAGTCTCTTCCCATGTGCGTGTCTAAAAATACTGCCCAGAAATCTTATTTCTAATAATCTTATGTGAAGAACAGTTGAAATTTTTGTCCAACTTTAGGAAATTATAGAGGACGTTATTTTCACCCTTAATTTTTATGAAAGACAACAAAAGCAAAAAGTGTTCTCTATCAGAAGTGGATGGAGAGAGGGAACTGGACAGGAACCTAACATAACTGCCATCTGGGAGGCTTTATCCAGAAAATGGAAACAGATGCAGAGACCCACAGCCAAACATTAGGTGAAAATCAGGTAGTCTTGAGGAAGAGTTAAGGAAAGTTTGAGGATCTGAAGGGGTCAAGGACACAAGAAGACCATAGTCAATTAACTTGGACACAGAGAGGCTCACAGAGACTGAACCAACAACCAAAGAACTAGCATGGACTGGTCCTAAGCCCACTACACACATGAAGCTGAGGGGCTGCTTGGTCCTTAAGTGGATCCCCTAACAATTGGAGTGGGGACTATCTCTGACTTGGACTCTGTTTCCTCTCTCTGGATCCCATTTTCCTAGGAGAGCTGCCTTGTCTTGCCTCCGTGGAAGAGGAGGCACTTAGTCCTGATTCGATTTGACAGGCCAGAGTGGGTTGGTATCTGGCAAGGGATGGAGGGAAGTATGGAAGAAGTGGGTGGGAGGGTGGAACTGAGAGGAGAGAAGGGAGGGGGTGACGATTGGGATGTAAAATAAAAGAATTAATAGGAACAGTGTTCTCTAAAAGCAAGCCTTAAAGAATTAAGAGAAGTTTGATGCTTGTGCAACACTCCGGCCTTCACCATGTTTGTTTAAAGCTCCCTGCTTGCTGAATTAGTTACATCTCCATCCCTAAGAGGACAGCTAACATTCTGTAACTTGTGGTGAGAACACACTGTAGAGATAAGGACAGGGTTATGACAACTCTGTTAATAAAGCATTCGTGAGGCTGAGCTGAACTTGAACAGCTGTGTGCTCAGAGCTCACAGACCTGAGTGTACCCAGCAAAAGTCAAGGGGAAGAGACACCAATTTACAAGGAACCATGAACCATGAGCAAGGACACAAGTTACACTCCATGAAATAGTTAGAAATCATTATAGTGGGTACTAGACTGCATAACACAGGGATGAGGGGAAGACGGGAGGAAGGAAAAGAGATTGAGAGTAAGTGTTAACATTCCAGGCAAGTTCACCCTTACTATGCAGTCAAGGATAACTTTAAACTTCCAATCTTCCTGACTCCTTCTCAAGTGCTAGGATTACAGGTGTACCACCATGCCATGTTTTTGCAATGCTGGGAGTTGGGCTCAGGGTCTTGTGTGTGCTAGGCGAGCACTGTACCTACTGAGCTACACCACTAGCCTTACAGCATGTGCCTTAATTCCCCATCTCTTTGCAATGAAAAGGCTCGAACCTGAACTTCTCCGTGTTTGACCCCATACTTTAAAGCAGAGCCTGGCAAATTAGCTGACTGCACAAACTCACAGCATACCACTGCCACCTGCTGGGCACACTGGGATATGACATCAGGTGGCACGAGGAGGATGCTCTTCAGTTTCCTATGGGTCAGTAGGGCTGCCAAGATATCACACAGCATTGGAAACTTGAAAAACAGAAACTCATTTTCTCCCGGTTCTGGGGGCGCAACCTCCAAAATCAAGGTGTTAGCATGTGGATTGTCCTGAGACCTCTCCTTCCCTTATACATGGTACCTGTTCAACATCCTTACGTCCTTTTTCTCCATTTCTTTCTTGTTATTTTAATAATTTCAGTCCAGTTGGACTGCAGCCCTGTCCTGATGACCATATTTAACTTCAAAGGCCCTGTCTTGAGTTTAAGTTCTTCTATTTAAGAAATGAAGGGAGAGAATACAAACCCAGCTGTACCCCAAGCCCACACACACACACACACACACACACACACACACACACACACACACACACACACACGTTTCTTCGAAGTATATTCATAGGGGGCAGAGTAGAACTAGCCTCAGATCAGAGCTTTGGGGGAGGGGTGATGCTACCCAGCATGGCAACATGCTCAGGACCATCAGGCAGGAAACCCAGGCAGCACCTTCACCTGTGATCGTCATCTGCTTTCAGTTGAGAAGTTCCACACCAGGAAAAAGTGAAAGCAAACCCTGCAGTCTGTGTCAACAGTTTGACCTTGAACACTGGCACCCATTTGAGCCCAGTGACCTTCACACTCAGGATGTGTTTGTTCTGCCTTAAAAGAGCAGACTTCCTTTGGGAGAGTGGTCACCACCAAGCTCTCTATGATGGGGCTCTCCTGACTCAGGCCATTGCTAAGCCTATGGCTCATTTTATCTGGGGGATGTGGGCATTTGTGAGGTTTTGTATCCACAGGAAGGTCCTGGAATCCCCATGGCTACTGAGGGATGACTGAAGCCACTTCCTTATCTAATACAGATGCAGTAGATTTCCAAATGTAATTCGGTACGGAAATCACCTGGCAAGAAGAGGTGAAACGTCATAACCTAAGGGACTTATTCTGAAAGCAATATTGGAAAATGAGTTCTAGCTATTTAAGTTGGGAGTTAGACACATACACATGCCCACCAACTAAACGCAAATGAATAAAAACCTGTCCTGAATTCTCTGAAGTCAGGGGGCCTAGGGACAAAAGTCACAATCGATTTATAGAATCTCTCTTTTAAAAAGAAAACCACAAAAGAAAATTATTCACTGCTTTCAGTATAATAATTTTCTATTATTTTTGTTTGATTTTCCTCCTAAAGCATGCTGGCCTACACTTTTTATCAAACTACATCTTGTGTGCTTTGAGCATATCTACAGATAGCCAGGACCTTCAGGCTCGAATATAACTCCTTGAGCATAGTCACTTACGATGCAGGGGATGTACAAGGAGATATATTCTGCCCTAAAAACCTAATGCCTAATCTTGCTTGTCAGTGAATAGAGGTTTACTATAGAAAGCACAAATAATACAGATAAAACAGTAAGAAGAGAGAAAATCAAAATGACCCTACAACTGAGTCCTGATCTTCAGTTAACATTTTGGTGTATCATATGTTTCTGGTTTTCATTCTGTCCTTTCTCTTATCAACTGTCCTCCCATCCATCTTTTCTTTTCTCCTTCCCACCCTTCTTTTCTTACTGTTAGTCACCTACTATGCATGCTTCAGATGTTGTTCAAATCATACTAAACAGGTTTTGGTAACCTGAGTTTTCTTGTTATTTTAAATCACTCCTCATTCATAACCTCAGAGGGTAGCAAGCAGTTCAGGGGAAATGTACAGCATGTCGTGTGCCTGATTGGCAGGTAAGGTGGTGAGAGGGGGAAGAAAATAGTCCATCTTACTTACAGAAAATCGCACTCAAACAATCAAATGAAAGATACATAGTTCATATATTATCACATGGTCATCTCTTTGTAACATTATTAGGAATATAAACATTACCAAGTGAAATAACCTGTCTTTATCTGCCAATTTCCATTCAGGCCAAAACTCACTATTTTTCCTTATCTCTGAGCATCATCGCATAGCGTTAAATGCTAAGGGTCCAGACACTGAGTGCCATTAGCATGTAGTTGTGGGCTGCAGACTCATAGCCCAGTCACAGTGAAAGATGTCACCTTCCTCCTTTTCGCCCACCAAAATCATGAAACTTTGCATCTTATTTAGGATCCTTTGATTCTGCCTAAAGTTAAATTTCTTTATGTAGTAGGAGGGGAAGAGTGTCGAGACAGGGTTTCTTTCTGTGGCCCTGGCTGTTCCGAACCTAGCTCTGTAGACCAGACTAGCCTCAAACTCAAAGATCCATTTGCCTCTACCTCCCAAGTACTGAAATTAAAGAGTGCCCAACCACCACTTAAAGTAATGATTTCTTCAAGCTTTGAAATGATAAGAAAAATGATACCTATTGCTCTATTTCAAAACCTAATTTTTTTATAATTTATTTTTTATTTCTTCAAGTTAAATCTCAATCACAATCCCCTCCCTACTCCCCCCTCCTGTCCCATCCTCCCACCCTCTTCCCCTTCAACCCCCCCATCCTCTACCCTTTTTTTTTTTTTTTAGTTTAAGGTATATCTTTTTCCCCCCAACAGCTCCCCCTTTCAGTCCAACAAACGGATCTTTCTCTTATAACAATAAATACAATACAAAACAACAGAAATAAACAAGGCCAGCCTGGTCTACAAAGTGAGTCCAGAACAGCCAAGGATACACAGAGAAACCCTGTCTCGAAAAACCAAAAACAAAAAACAAAAATAAACAAATAAAACCTAAATTTTATAAGCCTGAAAAGATTAAATCACTGGGACTGGATAGACGGCTTAGCGGTTAAGAGCACTGGCTGTTCTTCCAAAGGGCCCCAGGTTCAAATCCCAGCACCCCCATGGCAGTTCACAGCTGTCTGTAATTGCCGGGTGTGGTAGCGAACGCCTTTAATCCTGGCACTCAGGAGGCAGAGGCAGGCAGATCTCTGTGAGTTTAAGGCTAGCCTGGTTTACAAAGTGAGTCCAGGACAGCCAGAGATACACAGAGAAACCCTGCCTCAAAAAAAAAAAAAAAAAAAAAAGATTAAATCACTGAGCTTCCACAATCTAGTGCATTAATGCTGACTCTCTGGATAAAAGCATGTTAGAAGGGGCTGATGGCTTAGCCGTTAAAGGCTAGAATCACAACCAAAAATACAAGAGTGTTAAGGACTCAAACGTCTCATTGGCCATTGTATCCTAGCACCTGGAATACACACACACCACTCCCAACCTGGAGGAAGATTCGGTATGTTTTTGAGAAATACGGAGTTAACCATTTGGCTTCCCACAAACTCTTCATGAAATATATGGAAGACAACACCGAAATGTGACGTCTCCTTAGACTTCCGTTGATTCTAAGTAGTTGAAACACTGAGTATAATAAAGCACCTTTAGTCATTTTCAAAGCAAAGGGGCGGGTTTTGTCATAGATGAAAATAAAAAGCTGAGTGTGATCAACAGTGACTACACAGTCACATGAGAGTTCCTTTCAGCAACAGCCGTGGTCTCTAACACGAATGCCTGCCTCTTTTCATTGCCTGCAAAATCAACGAGCTCTGGTCCTTCTCCAGCTCTTGCATTGCTCCCTCTTGTGGTCACTTATGAGAAATGCACCAACTCTGTTTCTGAATTTAGATTTTCAAATAAAAAGTGGAAGTTGATTCTTCAACAATCATTTCTAGTCTTCTACCCGATCTCACATTATCTACTCTGTTATGTTAGATGGCTTCTTATTCATACAAACACACACAGACACCCGTGTTATATCCGTCTTTCTGTAAATCTAATCTTTCCAAGTCAAAAATATGAGGGGAAAGAAATGAATGATTCATTTTCTATGAAGCCTTGGCTTCTAAAGAATCAATATAGAGGCAGCAGCATTCCAATAAGCAGAGAAGATTTTTATCCTAGGCTTACAAAGGAAGCATTTCCTGCAGAAAAATATTGTTGGCACTGGGAATTTAAATGAACTAACAAAGACAAAGAATAAGATAAGTGTTTTAATCAGCCTCAACAGAAAAGAATGCTAGAGTTTATGAATGGAAAGAGAAGAGCACTAACAAAAATAATTTGGGAAAAAATCTCCTGTTGGATCATGTTGAACCTTCCAGTAATGGGGACCCTAGTCCACTGTGGTAAATGCTCTATCCTTGTTACCTCACACAAATAATGGCACCAGAAAACAATCAAGTTACATAAAAATAGACCTTTTGGCATCCAAATTTTTATATACATGTTCATAAAATAAAGTAGCTTGGATACCTTGGACCCAATTTCAAAGAAAAAATGGCAGCAAGACAAAGTGCTAGCTGGGGGAAAACCCTGTGGACTAGAGACGTGCTGAGAAGATGATCTTCACAGCTAGTCTTTCGATGAATGGTGTTGGCTGGTGGCCAATCCACCGCATCCAGTTGAGCTTTTGTTTCGGAAGTGGCATGGAAGAAAAGCTGGAGGGTGAGCTTAGGAATCTCCTTCATAACAGAGGGTCTGAGATAACTGCATCTCAGAGGACCCACTATTAGATGCATGGAATTCTGAAAACAGCAGAGCAGAGCCACCTTTACATGTGGGCTGTGAAGAGTGCTTTGTCAGTAAGTGAGCTGGGAGGTAAGCCCCCAGTGACATTTGAAGAACGCCTTAGTACCAGGGAATGCTCTAGGTGGCCTCTGCTACAAGAGGTTGGTATTGTGTGATCAGGAGTGAAAGAGAAACAAACTTGAAATTCACAGGAGGTACACTTTGTTTAAATAATACAAAGTAATTAGGCTGAAGACAAAAAAATCAGCGATGGTATTTTATAATTACGATTAATTTAAAGGTTAATTTCCTTTGGTGCAAAAATCTTATTTAAAACGTTTACCAGGAAAGGAAATTAGGACGTTACTATCAAGAGTCTTAGAGCACTTCTGGGAATCTGTGTCTATTATCAATTGGAAATTAGGTTAGGTCTGTAGTAGGAATTTCAATTCATATATATATTCAACCCAGTCTCCAAACTGACAAGGTTGGCTGGGGTAGACAGTGTGAAATTTGCATTCATTTGTTTGTTTATAGGATTAATTATAAATGTTTCCAACAATGGAGTCTAGTCTATACATGAACAATCCTGACACAAAAAAGAAAATTGGATATGGATTGCTGCCTTTGTAACTAATGAAGTTGATGTTGAGAGTATTCCCAGGAGGAGGGATGCTAAGGAATGGCACAGGTGCACTTCCATACTCCCACATCCCTGAGTTAAAATGAATAGGAACAGTACTTCAGCAGGCTCCAAACCCACCAATCCTCCTGTCCTCTGGGCCCTGCATTGTTCATTACTGTTTTCCCACTGAGAATTGTCAGGTCTCAGGTTCCAGATGCTGTAAGCAATCATCATTCTGGATCCAGGGAAGACTGGCTCCAGGATCCTCCATGGATCTGTAGATGCTCAAATCTTTCACATAACATGATGTGGTGCTTGTAAATGGCCTACATATCACTCTAGCACATTTTGAACCATCATTGGACTGCCTACCACAGTGGAGTGTCATATAAATAGTTGTCACATTGTGTTTTTAGGAAATATTGACACAAAAAAAGTCTTCACATGTTCAGCACATATATTATCTTTTTTTCCTAGTACTTTTAACCCATGTTTGCTTATCTCTATGAATGTGCATCTGTCTGTGAAAGAGATAGAGATGCAGATGAGCTCATCTTCCAGTAAATTGCCTTAATAACATCAGTGCATAATAATATCCAACTAGAAATAACAAAATTACTTTGCTCCTTTAATGTTTCCATAGCTACCCTTGGTGTGCAAACCAATCACAGAAATATGGAATTAGACAGAATCATAGAACTATGAACACTGTCAGCGATCCCACACTTTAATTCACTAACTTTACAGTAGAGGAAAAAGACACTGGAGTTATCTTGCAAGAAGCAGAATAATCAAGGAAGACAGAAGTCAGACCAAAAATGGTTCTCAGTACAGTTTCCTTATTTCTTCACTCTAGTACTCCAGAGAGCTTCTTCCAACAACTATTTACTAAACAGCCAGTCTGTGCACATTGCCAGGGATGAAGCAAGAAATGAACAGATATCAACTTTACTTTCATGATGCCTGCAGTCCAGCATACAATTCCCAGGAGAAAAGAGAATAATAATAATAAGACATGAAGAGAACTTAGACAAGGAAGGCTAAGATACTATGGATACAGTCCAAGAGAATCTCATGTGCTTTAGAAGACAGGAACATCACTCCCCAGGAAAGTGATATTCTAGCTGAAATTAGAAGGATAAATCACAGGGACAAATATAATTGAATAAAAATAGACATGTCTCTTTAACAGAAAACTACTTTAGCTAAGTTTCAGGTCCATGCTGGTGAAGGATCTATCATAATCCATATGTCAATAATTTTACATTTTTTCAATTAGCCTGAACTAGCTAACCTACTTTCAATGTGCCCACATATCAATAGGAATTTTGGGGTAACCACTGGCTGTTCTCTTTCCTGAAACTGCTACCCTAATAAGATGATCAGTTTAGGCTCAGGAGTTCCGTGATTTTCCTTTCTAGACCTTGCAAGATAATATAATTACACAAACATTATGAGGCACAAGGTGAGGAATATTTCTCTAATGAGTGATCATAGCATACATATTTACATTTTATTTCTCTAAATATACATACATTAATGCGCCCACCATCCTAATTAAAACTGCTGCATTTAAATGGGTTGTGCATTCTAAAAATATCCTGGATGTCAACTGAGAAGATATGCCAAATCATGTCTGACTAACTCGTCTGTTACTTGCAATAACTGCTCCCTTCCGTTTCTTTCTAAAAGGCATGTCATATATAATTGAAAGCAATTCTAACAAGGGTGAACAAAACAAAGACTTGCCGATCCATTCAATTCAAATGGCAACCAAGCCCAGCACATGGAAGAGTCCTGTCATCAGAGCCTGTGTGCTTCTCCACATTTATGGAAGGTAGCAAAAAATAACCAGATTCATCACTTCCTGACACCTTAGTTTCTTCAGTTTCTCTTATCCAGGTGCCTAACCAACATTCACCTCGCCCACTCTACTCCATCTTTTCACTCAGAAGGGTGCCTTTAGAGCACCTTCATTACAGTGGGACAGAGCTTCATGGAGAGCACCATTCTGACATTCCGACTTTGCCTAGCGTAACTTCTTCTGTTGCTCCTCTCTCTCCTGCTTCTGCCCTGGAGAAAAACTCCCTCGCTCTTGCTTTGGAGCTTTGTGGCGCTGCTTGTCCCTCTTCTTTCACACCGTCCTTCTGACCCTCTGCATCCAGGTAGCTCTTACAGGCACACTGGATGCCCATCCTCACCTACACTTTCTTCATGCTTGGATTTGTAGCATCCATGCCTGAGTGACAATGCAGCCTCTCCATTTCTAACTGTGGGAGCTCTCCTATCACACAGAAGCAGCGTCATTAACTCAGCACACACCTGGCTGGTGGCCAACTACTACAGCACAGTGCTCCACCCTTCTGACAGTGGTCTGTCCCTTGAACTGCTCCTTATCTTTCCAGCTCCCTAAGGCAAGTAACCAAACACAACAAAGTCAATGCTGTCACGTGGTGTTGACTCTTTGGTCCTCTTTCCTACACCATTGTATCCTTGAAGCCCTGCCCAAATCTGGAAGAGGCTGGCAATCTGTTCTTACAGAGTGCTCACTCCGCCTTCCACCATTTGACCTCTTACCCCATCCAAGATGCTTGACCCTTGCTGTCTCTGTTCTTGCCCACTTTTTCCTACACCCCTGCCCTACATGGGCCATTAGTAAACTAGGATATTCCCAGAATCCCCTAGTCTTTCTGGATAATGGACAAAGGAATTTCCGAAAATATTCAAAATGGAAGAACTCGGTCCTCTACCATTGTCTTTTAGGGAATCTTGCTGCAATGTGTCACACAAGCTATTTGTTGTTTATTTCTAAAGTGCAGCTTTAATCCAGTAGGCATTAGAAGAGTCTCCATATACCTGCCTCTCTACCCTGAGGTTTCTGCTGATGACATCCACGTTTATATCATTTCCATACAAAACTCCAGTAAATTCCAACACAGACTTTGCTTCTTTGAGCCTTTTCTCCGTCTATTCATCTGACCCAAAATGCTCTAAGTTCATCAAGAAATAGCCTAAAAATGCATTAAAAAGATAATCCCAACTACTCCCTTTTATAAGTATTTTTTTAAGTAAGATGGGATCCAACACCTATCCATTGTGCATTTTTAATGTATTACACAGATGAGATATCTGATACTCTCAATCCTTCAAAGCTAAGATTGTTTAGATATCCCACTTATGTCTTGGGAATAATCAGGAGCCATCTATGTGGACTTAAAGTCCACTTAGTAGGAGGGAATTTGTGTTTTGTATGTGCTGGACACCTAGACTACCCGTGCCTGGTGAGGTCATGGATCCTAGGGAGCACCTAGAGGAATGCCACTTCCCTAAACCAGTTAAATCCCTAACTGCATTCTGAATATTTATTTTTATGCCCACAGATATGTGTAGCTATCATCCTTCATCAAAGAAGGGTACGCAAACAATTTCAGAAAGCCACAACTACTCTAAATGCAGAGAACTGTAGGGTAATCAACACCAGTGGATACATTCATAACACAACTCCCACACATAAGGCTCAGGGTGCATTTCAGAAGAGGGATGTAAAGATTCTGAGAGCTAAAGGCACAGGATATCTGCTATAAGATAGTGTCTTCTGTATATAACAGGGAATCTGCATCCATGAAATCTCAACAATATGTGTGTATGTATGTGTGTGTGCATGTGCCTGCATATGCGTGTGTGTGCATGCATGCATGTGTGCATGTGTAGCAATAATAATTGTAAAAGAAGAGACCACAAATTTGAGGAGTATACATGGAGGAGTTGATAAGGTAGGAGAGTTGGAAATGACCTGAAGTCAGTACTTATGTATGAAGTTCTCCCAAAAAAATGATTTAGTGATTTTTTTTCTTTTTTTTTTTTTTTAACCTTTCAAAGCACCTCCTTTAGGCTAACCCTTAGCTTCCCTGGGACATTTCAGATGGGGCCATTATTCATCCAAAGATACTGACATTGAGCTTGTGGTTTCAGCAGAAAACCATGAGACATTCTTAAAATTTTATCTACAGTACTTCCTGAGAATTAGCAGAAATAGACAAAAGAAAACAGTCAAGCATGTGCAAGTTGTATTTGATTCTTATGAGATATTTGGAAATAAAAGCTTCAAGTGCTTATTCAAAGAACTTCTAGCTAAAGACCAATTTTATTTACTAGGATAGTGTTGTTGTTCTTGCTTTTCATTTTCATTTAGTAGCATGTGACAATGAGTTACCATTTTAAAAATCTGCTTCTGATGCAACCAAGGACATGAAAAATAAGATCTCAAGATCCTGAGAAAGTACATTTCATGAACAAAGTTAGGAAGTAAAGCATCTCTTTCAATCACTTAATGAATCTCATTCCATTCAGCGTGTGCTTTGTTGGCCAGAAGCTCTTAGCATAACACTTTAGTGACCTCTCCAGCAACAAGATCATATGTCTCTATAGGGACTGTATTTTTCTAATCAGAATTTAAGAGAGAGAGAGAGAGAGAGAAAGGGGGAGGGGGAGAGAGAAAGGGAGAGAGAGAGGAGAGAGAGAAAGAGAGGGAGAGAGAGAGTTAGTTCAAATTCCATTCAGGGATTTTTTTTTTTGCCCAGATTGAACACCTCAAGTTCACAACATCAGTTTGAATTGCTGCCACCAAGTAAAACTTGTGTGGGAGAAAGGCCGTTAGTTCTTCTCAATTTGGCCTGTAGTTAACTGTGTTGTAAATTCCTTTTGTGCACCTGGATGTAAGCACCCTTGAAATTCATACCTGCAGAGATAATGGATAGATGCTCTATTTTCATAGGCCCTACATATTCTTTAATTCTTTAATGCCTTCCAATGTGTTCTTCTAAATATTTAGGCTTCACTTTTACTAAACTGCCTTTTTAGATTTCCTTTCATGGTTCTCTCCAGCTCTGCTCCAGAAAAGAATATGTTGATTAGTGGCTTTGTTATTAATAACAGAGGGACAATTTTATGTTACAATACCTTACTGCCAACATGTATTTAAAAGGGAAGTTTAGTTTGTTGGACTAACTATTCATGATTTAATGTAAAGAAATGAGAGGCTCATGACATAAAATAGATTTTAGCAAAGAGTATTTATTCAAGAAGCAGATTTCTCTTCCTGGATAATTTTTTCAGTTCTGCTCCTATTAATGCTATTAAATCGTGGTGATTAAATTGATATGGTACTTTTATAATTTAAAATAATTGCACCTCTTTCTACTCCCATAGGCCAGTATATACAAACACACCCTCGTTGCAGATAAGAAAACTAAGACCACAAGAAAGCACACCACAGAAGTTGAAATAAAAGTCATATTCCTAGAAGGTCTTTAGAGAGGATGGATGTGCCTGCTATCTCTGCTTTCATGAAGGATTTATGGGTGTACAAATGTTCACATTCATTGAATTTTGGATATTAATTACATGTAGTTTTGGCATATTTTTATGTCTTCACAAATCCATTGAAAAAGTTATCTTCCAAGAATCAAGTACAAATCCATCCAATGTTAAAAGTTAAACACATACAAATGTTATTCTGGCACCTTCTGTCCAATTCTATGCCTCACACCTTAGGGTCCTGGGAACATTCAGTAAGAATAATGCTTTTTGCTCGAATCATCAATACATGGAACCCTGGTTTGCATCCAATAGCAAGTGATCCTCTCACTCTTGCCACGCTAACACTGAAGCGTGTTCCAGCATCCTTCTTTCTCCCATGCCTCTTAGCCAAACAAGATGAAGCCGCAGCCTCTTCCTGAAATAATCCAAAAAGTTTATTTTGTTTGTATATAAACAATGTTCCTTTATTATTGTTCAAAGCCTTATGGAAGAGAAGATAAAAGAATTCAGTCAAATAGTACTTGAAATTCTGCTACCATCTCCCATGTACTGATCAATTGCCTAATTTTCCTGTGTAGTCTAAAGTGTACACAATCTATCCAGTAAATATGAACTGAGTGCCTTCCACAAGCCAAATATCTTTGTGTGTTTTTAAGCTACTGTAGTTTCAAAAGGCAGCACAGTACAGTAAATTTCATGCAGCTTACATTACCGTGGTAGAGACAATCACAAAGAAACAAGTAGAGTCATATACGTCAGGGGCCGGTAGTTACAATGAAGCAAAGAGGAGTAAGGAAACAGAAGTTCATCTCTTGAGTCTCTTGCTTTACAATTATAGATACATTGCCCTTTTCCTGCACCTTACATTTGGCTGTATTCCTTTTAATTTAAATGCAGTATCTCCTAAAGGAAGTCAACCGCTAGCTTCCTAATGATATTTGCTTTGGTTCTGTGGAACACAGCAATATTACTCTAGTGAACAGATCCACTTCTCATTCAAACACTTACTACAGCCAGCATTTTTTTACCTCTTTATCAATTTCTCTTGCATCATAACATCTTTTCCTCCTCAAAACCCTAATTTTGCTCTGGCCTCAGTAATTCTTCTGTCTGCCTTTTACATTTTTGTGCTAAGGATTAAAATATCATAGAAAATATACTGAGTTGCTATAAAGAAAATATATCACTTTGAAAAGCCTCACTGTAATCAGAAACACAGAAGACACCACTGAAAATATGGACAACTCTCTGAAAAAGGGGGGCTTAGATGCTCACTTAATGTCCTTCAAAAATTATCAGACACACACACACACACACACACAAAAATTATCAGACACAAAGCACAGGACCCAAGCCCTGAACCCTGCTGCCCCATCACCTTGTATATATTACAGAAAGCAATTAATGCTTCATTAATAACTCACTGACAAATACAAGCAACCTGTTTCCATGTCAGTTACTATCAACGCCAGAGTCTTCCAAGAATATTAGATTGGAGACAGGAGGAAGATAAAAGTGAGATTTCTAAACCACATACAGTTTCCTAGACTCTTGGTGTTTGGCATGTATGTGAAACAATAAGAAATCTAAAACACACTCCACTTCTGGCTTAACTTTGCTTCATTATGTGTGAACTGATAAGTCCATCTTAGTTATATCATAGCTACTTCCTTTCTCATAGATCAACTAATGTTGGAGTCTTTACCATACCCCAGGTCTACCTTCAAGACCACAATCAGAAGTACTGATTCCTTTAGGGCTTTAGAGCTAGCTTTCTTAACACCACTCCTGTAAGCCAAATCCGGCCAACCCCCACTCCCACACACAACATAATGACCATGCATAAGGAAGAGAAAGCTCTGGGCTACAGGCCATCTCCATAGCAAAATCTCAGGCCACACCTTCATTCCCTCCTGACCTCGCCCTGTGTCTTGAGATCTAAATTGCCCCCAACCTAAATGATAATCTCTGTTTTCACACCTAATTCTCTCTTTTGGACTTGAAATTTTATCTTGTTTTCCTCGAGTTATCTATACTTTAGTTCATTCCAAAATCTTTGGATCATGTTTACCACATAGCTTTTTAAGTCATCTGTCTCAAAAACCTTGAAACCAATGAAATATCTCAAGGCAGCAACAATCTGAATAAGCCTGGATAGTAGCTTCAATGGACAGCATTCTATTTATTTCTGTCTTGGTCTTGAGCCACTCCAGCACATTCCAATCTCTAACACTGTGGAAGAAACCATTCTACTGAAAGGAAACGTCCCATCTATGGTGTCTAACTCTGTTAATGTTTCTCAGAAAATTAATTCTTTGAGAAGTATCCTTGTTGGAAAGAGTCCACATATATAAATTGGGAATTTAAACAGAGTCCCCTTCTTGAAAAAAAAAAATTTCTCAAAGCATAAACTTTAAATACGGTTGTTAATTATTAATCATCCTGGTATTGTCTATATTAGCTAATATAAAAATATAGGCAATTTAGAAAATGAAAGCACTTCACTCCATTATTACTCCTTTTTTAAAGGTTTTGTTTGGTTTGAAATTTGTCTCAAATTTAAAATTTATAATTTGGAGGGTACACAAAGTAACAGAATTCCTGTCCTTCTAACACTGTGGTCACTAAGTTTCACTAAGAAGATACTTTTAAAATTGTGTTGCAAGTTAGTATGAATGTTGAGTCAGATATAGACCTTTAAACTCATGGAGATGTTTAGATAGTAGAATGTTAAACTCAAGTACCAAATACATATGGACTGGTCATTGGGAATGTACGTTAAGCCATATAACCCTCATAACTGTGGCCTAATTACCTCTGTTGTACTGTATTGTATTTGTTATTATAAGAGAAAGAGCCATTTGTTGGACTGAAAGGGGAAACTGTAGGGGGAAATAAGATATACCTTAAACTTAAAAGAAAAAAAAAAAAGGGAAGAGGATGGGGGTTGAGGGTGGGAGGGTGGGACTGGAGGGGGAATAGGGAGGGGACTGCGATTGAGATGTAACTTGAAGAAATAAAAAATAAATAAAATTTATAATTTGGAGGGTACACAAAGTAACAAAATTCCTGTCCTCTTAACACTGTGGTCACTAAGTTTCATTATATCATTCTACTCTTAATGAGAAAACAGAATCTGCTTCAAATAAAACTAGAGGAAGATGGTTTCCTAATACTAAAATGAAATCCACTGCCATACTATTAAAAAACATGATATAAGGTCTGAGGAGATATAGCTCAGTCCGTGAAATACATTCCAAGAAAGCATAAAGCCCTAGCCTGCACCCTGGCTCCCATGTAAAAACTGGGGTGGGGAGGAGCAAACAAATGTGATAGCACACACTCCTGTGTCATTGCTGGGGCGGAAGTGACAGGTGGATCCCTAGGGTTCAGTGCTGGCCATCATTGATGAATCAGCAAACTTCAGGCAAACTGAGAGACCCTGCCTCAAAAACCAATGTGGAAAATGAACCAAGGAAAACTCCAAATACTTATAGACACATGTGCACATAGGTACATGTGCACCTGTACAAACATGTGGACCTGTACACACACACACACACACACACACACACACACACAACTAAAAACATACACAGAAGAAACTTGAAGCGAGAGAAGTCAGTCAGAAAATACTATAGGAGGAGGGGTAAGACAGCACAAAGAACTGCCCGAGCCTGGTGACAATTGTTCAATTAGCCTGGGGACAATTGTTCAATTCTTGGAGCCCACAGAAAGTGAAAGGAGAGACCTGACTCCATAAAGTTGTCATCTGATCTACATATGTGCACAGTGGCACACAGGCAGGTGTGCACACACACATACACACACACACACTGTAAAAGAAAGTGTTAAAAATATATGCTTCCTTATCATATTGTCCTCTTTTCCCGCTTCCCAGCCCCACCCTCCCATGCTCTACCCCCTGACCCTTCCGTCTTGTTCCTCTGGGGTGGAGTGTCCCTGCCTAACAGTCTCTCACCACAGATCAGGAGTCATATGAGGGCCAAGAGCCTCTTCATTCTCCGGGGGCCTAAGAGGCAGTACTGCCAGTGACTGGTGTCTCATTGCTACTGGGGGAATACTAAAAAAAAGACCAACAAACACACAAACCCACAAAAACAAAGAATATCAACAAAAAAAGAGAGGAAAAAGAGAAGGGAAAAGGAAAGAGAAAAAAAATAAGGAAAAAGAAAAAGATAAAAAAAAATTATGTCCTTGTTCCTTTTGATGTGTTGGTTGTAGTACAGATATCCTGTACGATATAGTTAAAATCCTTGCACCAACTGCAGACAGACTGCTGTCCAAAAAGGACAAAACTTGGTAGCGGGGAAGTCGACAGCCTAACTCTGCCAAGACAGGGTAGGAAAAACCCCTTGCTTCAACTGTAGACAGACTGCTGTCCAAAAAGGACAAAACTTGGAAGCAGGTAAGTCGACAGCCTAGCTCTGCCAAGACAGGGTAGGCGAGTCCTTCATAACCCCTGCTCTACAATCAATGTCTGTCAGAGAAATGGGGCCAAATGACTGAAGATTGATGCTGTAATGTATGGAGAGAAAATGGGAGCTGTCCAGGCAGCCACTGGTATGTCATTTCTTAGTTTGGGAAGCTGCAGCCCTGCACTTCCTATATAATCAGATATATTTGTCCCTCTCAGGTCTCTGAGGTGGTTGAAGAATAGATAGCTAGAGTCTCATAGTTAAATTTTGAGTTGTTTGGGAATCAAGAGGGTGTTCTAAGAAGATGCTTTTTAAATTGTGATGAAAGTTGAGTTGGATATAGAACTTTAAACTCATGGAGATAGGTCGACAGTAGAATGTTGAAGTCAGGTGCCAAATACATATAGACTGGACATTGGGATTGTATGCCAAGCCATATAACTCTCATAATTTTGGCCTAATTACCTCTGTTGTTTTGTATTGTATTTATTATTATAAGAGCAAGAGCCATTTGTTGGACTGAAAGGGGGAGCTGTTTGGGGGAAAAGATATATCTTAAACTTAAAAAAAAGGAAGGGGATGGGTGGGTTGAGGCGGAAGAGGGTGGGAGGGTGGGACTGGAGGCGGGGTAGGGAGGGGATTTCAATTGAGATGTAACTTGAAGAAATAAAAAATAAAGTAAAAAAAAAAGAAAAAAAATATATGCTTCCAGTTCTATGATATTTTGTAAAACAGCAAAATTATTGAGACACAAAAAGATCAGTTACCACAGGAGCTAGGAGAGGAGAATATTAAATGGAGCACAGGGACATTTTTACACAATGGGGCTATTTTTGATACTATACTGGTAGACATGTACCATATATATTTGCCAAAACCCATATACTGTACAAGACCAAGGGTGAACTCTATAGGGAACTAACTATTACTTCTGGTGATAGTGATGTAGCAATGTAGGCTAACTAGTTGTAACTAATGCTCAGCTTGGATGGGGAACATTAAAATTGGGAGAAGGTGTATATGTGAATATGATGGAAAGAGGAATATAAAGAGTCCTATTAGGAGAAGGTGTATATGTGAATATGATGGAAAGGGGAATATAGAGAGTCCTATTGGGAGAAGGTATATATGTGAATATGACAGAAAGGGGAATAAAAAGAGTCCTGTACCCTTTGCTTAGTTTTTCTGTGAGCCAAATATCACACTACAGAATACCCTTCGTGAAAGGAAGATTTCTTAATTGCATAGGCCAAATGGGCTTAATGCTACCTCTTACTTTGACAGACTTTCTATCTACATCACTCTAGAGTATTAGCAAGAAAACCAAAGGAAGACAAAGCAAGCCAATATAGTAAGCTACTGGAAAAACAAAGGTCTCTGAATCCTAATTTAGTCTCTATTCCCGTTTTTCTCCTTACTGTAAGCCCCTTTGCAAGCTTTTTGAGTTTTTGTCTTCTGTTTCATGACACAATCTCAATTTATGCACGTGAAAACAAGAGAGCAAGGCATAGCTTTTGCACAGAACTCTACTTCCTTCCCCAGTGTTGTTACTGTTTGCTTGATTGCTTTGCCAACGCTTAGTGTCATACAGTAAGCATTTGTTATCCTGTAGTCCCAGTACTTGGGAGGCAGAGGCAGATGGATCTCTGAGTTTGAAGCCAGCCTGGTCTACAGAGAAGGTCCAGGACAGCCAGGGGTATACATAGAAACCCTGACTCTGGGGTGAGGGGAGATACTGTAGGTTCCCAACTCAGGAATGGAGTAGTTGGGGAATTATCTATGTTCTTTGATGTCAAAGACCAACTGAGCTAGGAACACTCCAAGACTGAGCTGACTCAAAAACTGGGGTAGGTACTCAGGCAGAGGCATTTGCTTTCCTATATCTGGAAGTGGTCATCAGCCATGAGCTAGGACCTCAGCTAGACAATGGGTAAAATATGTGGATACTCATCAGTTTCTCTCTCTGGGCTAACTTGGGCTTCCTCACAGTTTGGTGGCTGTTATCAAGAGAGATCCTGCCAAAGGAGAAAAGAAGAAAATAAGTGACCCTTAATGGGCTATCTTAGAGATAGCGTAGCACCCTTGCTGCAAGACTCAAACATGTCACAAAGCCTCTACCCATGTTTGAGAAGAAATGGCAGAGATCCAAACCATGGGATGGGACGAGAACACCAATGTTACTTTGTAAGAACTTGTGGAATAGGTGATATTCTTGCAGCCATTTTGGAAAGCATCATCTGCTGTGGTAATTCTTGTTGTATCTTACTGGGTCTTTCACTTAATATCTTGGTATGCAGTACATTTGAGTGATTGGTTAGACTTTGTTCCACATCAAACTTCTTACTGTTTTAGATTACAAACCACATGACAGGATGGCAAGCATAGCCATGCTGAGTTAGTTTACATGATACAACAATAGTACTCTGTACTTGATCATCAGAGTACATAATATTAATAGTAGTGTTAAAACTGTGAACAATACATGGAATTGGTTGATGATTATTTTTATGTAATAACATTCACAATATGCTCTAAAATCTTCCCACATTAACCGAAAAAGTCATACACCATCTTTGATGTGCAAGAGGAGTTTTATTGATCCAATTAGGTCTTTGTTGCGTGAGAAAGGTACATAATCTCTTCTGTGACATATAGAGGATGTTGTAAAGACATAATTGAATCTCATCGTTGAAGAAAGAAAATTACTACTTTGAAGAAACTATTTTTTCTTCTCTTTCATCATTAGTCAGTTTTACTTTATTTGATTATTTTAAAGTTTATATTAGTAATTTGTGGGTACCTTGATCATTCATTTCTGTCTCTCCTGTAAAGTTAACTAACAAATACAATTGTCCCTTTTCAGTTGATTTCATAGGTGGCTTTGACTCTTATGGCTACCAAGGGCCTCAAAAGACTTCTCACTTACAACTACAACCAATGTACATGTAAGTACTTGGCTTTGAATTTATTTTTCTGGGGTATGAAAAGGTCGTCAAGTAAATATATCCTGGTACAAAAAAGTACATGCAGTGTTCCCTTGGTTGCATATTTCCATTTTCTACTAAAAATATTGATTGGACTAGAATGATTATAAAGATATTTTCTTTGTGATTTTTTAATGACTTATTGAAAAGGCAATCTTTAATGTTTTCTTTAATCTTATGTAAGTTTCATTTATGTGGCTCAAAAGCCTCCAAAATGTAACAATTCTTTGAATTACTTGAAATGCGTACATTTTGAAAATATTCTAACAGTTTAGGTAATTATATGTAACTATATAAAACTTGCTCTCTGGCTGCTACAGTATAGTCCCAATTGATGGTGGTTGTATTCATATCATTGTTATCAGTCCTTCATAATAGCCTTGAGTGTTTATTTAGGTAATAAAGGCTAGTTCACCCTAGTGATGGATGCATATTCAAATACAAAAACAAAAAATAAAATAAAACTCTGAGCCATACTTTATCAAAGTGAAAGTCAAAATGAAAGAGGAACATCAGAACTGAAACTGATCAACCCCTTATCTGTAGCACTCAAGCGTAGACAAGCAATCAGAGCCTGATTTTTATATCTGTGTTTAGGCAAATTCCCTTGGATAACAACTGATAGCAAATTCTATATCTCAGCATCAAGTGATATGCTGAATTGCAGGAGAAGATCAAAATAGAAAGTAAGCCTCCAATTCATTTTAAAATGTGAACTTCTCTTTGAAGATATGTGTTTGTTGTCGTTGTCCTCCACCATTAAGTCATTTACCCTTTAATACCTTCAGCATGTAGGATAATGAATGGAATTTGGGGGTATTTCTACTCCAAGCAGATTAATCTGGAGACACTTCTCATTGGTTTCTCTTTTAAAAGAGAATGATGTGTGCATTGTGCCTGCCTTTTCCTGTGTCCCTTGTAGTTTTCTGCAAGTGTTTGAAGAGCATCACCCATTAAAAATTTTTTAAAAGATTGTATCTATTCAGAAATCGACCAATACTACATTCCATTCAAAGCATCAGCTCTATAAACAGTAGATCCCACTCTCTTCCTTTATATCCAAAACCACTGGCTAGTTCAAGCATCCATGGTCAACCACTGAGTTTCCTACTTTTATTATTCCAGAACGTTTGTCCCATCCTACACATAGCTGCCAAGTCAATATTCCTAACATCCTCACTGATGCGTTCGCTTGCTTTTCCAAAAGCTACCAACAATTCCCTGAGCTCCTCACCACAGCCTTGCAAGAGTATGTTGATCTGGGCACGGTGTTTTATTGAAATATTCTCTCTTCAACTCTTAATAACCTTTGTGCCTCAGCTATAAGCAAGTGATGTTAGACAATACTAGAAACACACAATGAAAATGACTACGACCTACCAAATAGACCAAAAATACTCTAGTAGCTTCTTTTAGTCACTTTTTTCCAAGAAAACTGAAATGTTTGC
This sequence comes from Lophiomys imhausi, assembly GCA_907164525.1. Taxonomy (NCBI): domain Eukaryota; kingdom Metazoa; phylum Chordata; class Mammalia; order Rodentia; family Muridae; genus Lophiomys; species Lophiomys imhausi. Next base: position 6,671,762 of record CAJQZJ010010411.1, read on the forward strand.
ATTCTCCAAAGATAACATGTATTTTTCCACTCCGCCTGGATTTTTTTTCCTGAATGAGTATATTGTAATCAAGTATATTGTTTCTAATCAGGAATTCATAATTCTAATGCTAATCTTTAGACAAGAATTTTTTTAAAGATATCATTAGGAATTAAATTCCCTAAGAACGAAACTTTCCCTTTACCGAAACCTTTACATATCAAATAAACATAATCAGATATTGTTTTCCCCATCGATGCCTGAAAATGACACAATTATATGACAGCTTTTAAGTCCCATGGCTCATGAAATGCTAAACATTTGATAAGACTCACATCTAGGATGTTAGGAATATTTAAGGAACACAAAAAAAAATTACTAATTAAAATTCCGCCTTCACCTCTTTCCTAAAACATCCCATAGAAAACATCAGATCACATCTGTGGTTTTATTGTAGAAACTGAGTCAAGAAACAGTAAAACAAAACTCACTCAGCTTGTTAGTGGTACAGCTGAAAGCATCATCTACCTGACCTGGTTTGATGTTCTCTTCAATCCCTTAAATGGACTGCACGTCCAGCCTTGCGTTCCCTTCCTGGTTTTATTTTCACTTGACTGCACAGCTAACTTGGCTGTCACATTTCCATATATGCCCCCCCAACCCTGTCCTCATCTCCCTTATCTCCTTTTGTTTTTACACTATACCATGTTAAGTGAAGAGCTTTACAGCTGTGCAACCCTCAAAACCCATCTCCTGAAAGCCACTACCTAGTGGGATGCTGTGAGAGATCAAACTTGACTCACCTATAAGCCTCATCCCTGCTGCGAGGCAGAGCCCTGAGCACCTCCTCTGTCTTCCTCATTTGGAGTATACTTTTTCCTGTCAAGTCGCCATAAATATGTCTTGTAAAGTAAGAGTAATTTAACTTCATGGGCCAGTTCAAGCATCCTAGCAGTATTATATAGCCACTGGAAATAAAAGTTGTTCTTTTGAAAGAAAGCAAATACTAAAAAGTAATGTGCAGTTTTAGCGATGGGGTTTCTACTACATCCAACAGATCTGTAGCCTGGCTCCTGGACAAAGTTGTGAAGTCACTCCCAGCAGGGACGCACAGTCACAGCCAATGGATACATTGTCCTCTTTATTGATAGTTCTGTTGTATCTGTGTGTTCTTAGTTTATAAACTAAGTCTTCAGATATACAACCATTTAAAAGGAAGGTTTTCTCTCTCTCTATCTCTCTCTCTCTGCCTACAGTTTGTCACATATATACAAAATAAATTGATAGCTATCAGAAATACTCATGTCATCTCATTAACTTTCTAAAACAGTAATTGATTTTTTTTTGTCCCAACTGGCCTATATCCCATGGCACATACAGACATGTTGGTGACCCCCTTCCTAATACAAATATCCTGTGTTGTACTAGACAGCATGCAAAAACACTGCATCATTTTGGCATGATGGCAGTGCATGCTCATTCCATATGTTCTCTGGATGATCATGAATGACTTCTGCTGGTGACGGGGCACTGAGAGATAAAAGTTTAAAAACTCTTTAAAATCCAGTTTGAGATTCTGCTTCTGCTTCTTCACCCAATTGGTGTGTTTTTTTTTTTTTTTTCTGTTTGCTCTTATACTTAGAGAAGTGGGGGTGGCAAGCAATAGGATCTAGCATTCTCTCTTGATTAAAAGCACCTTCTCTCTCTTAGGTCAAAATAACACAGATGGCTTCGTCTGTCAGCCCGTGGACTTCTCAAATGACTTGTGCAGTGGCCTCCTGCTTTTTGTGAAGAGTGAGAAGCAAACTCAAAAAAAATTTAAATACACATACATGTTATCAGACCAAACAGGAAGTTTCTACATAGACACATGTGTGAACACACACACACACACACACACACACACACACACACCCTACTGTCGCTATCATGCACACATCGCCACTGCACCTAGTCTTTCTGACTGAAACTAGTAAATACACAGGGCACGCCCATCCTGGATTTCCTTAGTGTAGGCCTTTGAAGGAGGGAAAGGAGACACATGGGTGTCCTCTGCAGCCCATCCAGTTGGCTCTGTGCAGTGCCAAGTTAACCCAGGCACACTGGTTTGGAACCCTGTTTTCTGCACTCCATTCCATACATCTTGGTAGCAGCACCCCAGCTACTTAGGCAATGTAATTGCAAAACCAGACAGACAGAACATGCTGTGATGACCTTGTACCAAATGCAAAATGGCAAGTCGTTTGCCCTGAAGGCTATATACCGTACATTCTTGCCTTAACCCACCTGTGTGCGTTGTGTGCCCGAGACTCTCAGTGCAGACGTACTTCAGTCACTTCCTTTAGGCTAACACACTGCTATTAACAAAATTCGGAACAATTTCAACTCTGCCTCTCATCAAGGAACAAGACTGAACAGCAGCTCCAGTGTGTCTGTGTAAGAAAATGATGTTTTACCACTGAGCCTTTTGGTGGCCAGAAAGAGACAAGTACCAACGGCAACAATAACTGGTCCTCTTCACGTCTCTGAAACATGGTCTTCTGGTGTAGTCCGGGTGGAACAAAGTAAAATGTATTAATCTACTAAACTCATTAATCTACTGAAAGCAGAAATGGCTTAACTGGTTGGTTTTATTTCTTGCACTCTAGGTGCTTTTCTAAGTATCTACAAATGGCTTTTCCTAAACAGGAAACAGCTGTGGATTTCTATGACAGAGGCCAACTGACTATGTATTAGCTATGTTTACTCTTTTATATCTAATTCAAATCTAAGAACCAATGTAGGTGAGCTTTCTTTTCTAACTTCGGCGTACGAGATTATTTTTGGGGTGGGGGGAGCAATAGTTAACTTAGTGAAATCTTTGAGATCTCTTTGTGATATTTGGGGGATCTATTGTGTGTTAGAGTGTATTCCAATCCTCCTGTATTATTGTGGCAGAAAAAAAAAAAAAAAAACCTGTGCTGTTGACGTAGTTGGCAATGAAATGCCTTGGAGCCAATAGTAGGTCAATGTGTTTATGGGATATTCCGAACTCCTAGGAAATTTAGTTCTTTATTTTCAAGCACTGTTTGGTTTTCATTAGTGGAAAACATAATTAGCTCAAACTTATCAGTAACATAGATGAGTCATGTTTTTCTTGGATTCACTTGAGACACTAAAATCAAATTTTCTTTAACACATCATTTTGATGTGCAGTGAGATTCAGACTGAGAAGCTAGACATTGACATGAGGCAATTCTTTTCCTTTTAATACTCAGTCTTGTTTACTGGGTTAACCCTTTTTACATCTTAACCATTCAGAAATCCCTAAGACAGGCCAGTTGCTGTCTTTGCATAGATGTTTGTAATACATGCCCACACACCTATTAACACTGATGAAGGAACCAAAAATGACCATTGGAGCATAAGTTACATGCACAAAAAGATTTCAACACTCACTCTTGAGTTTACCAGTGGCTTGTATATGTTGGTTCATACCTACGTGTATAAAATGAACAATTGCAAACATGTCAGTGAAACCTCATATGGTGTTTTTATAGTGATATGCATGTTTAATGTTTGAGGGAAACTATTCACCAATGTACTGTCCTTTTATTTCTAAAATAGAAATACTATACATGCCAGAAGCTATTCTAATGTGACTATTAAAAATGAGGTTTCACTGCATTGCTGTTGTGATGGGTTTCCACCGTGTAGTAGGGAGGGAGTACAATAAGCCATCATGTCTCTTTTTAAGTTGCAGCCGACTCTCCACCAAGTCACTTTGTCATCACCACCAAATATTTCAGAAACAGTTGTTGACTACTGAAGAGTAGTCAGTGGGCAGGCCTTTTTAGGAGCAGGAAGCACAGTAGTGTGATTCTATCTGGGAAACATCAAAGCTGTACAGCTGTACCCTCCTCAAAACCTGGTGAAGAATGCTATTTTTCTAGGCTGAGCTTTTGTTATAAACCTAATATTCTGAGAGCAAGGGTTAACAATCCCGACCAGTCTTTTTTTTTTTCCTCCTGCATTTGTTAATTCTGAATGTATTTTTAACAGAGTGATTTTTTTGACATACTAGTGTAATTTGCATTTTAAAAATAAAGGGAAAAAAAATGATTACGTTTCTGAGCCATCCCTGAAAGTTGCTGCTACTTCTCATGCATGGTGTGTTTGATTACGTCACTGACAGGGAAAAGTTGACTTGCATGCTGTTGCTGCTAATGTTTAATACAGCCCAAGAAGTGGTCAGCCATGAAGGAGAAATGTCATGCCAGGCACTATTCTACCTCAGCTATTGTTAACACCCACTTCACATTCTTCTAACACTGGACTGCCACTTTGGACTACATGCAACAGGCTTGCCGTCACCTGAGGAACGATTTTTCTTCCTTCCATGATTTTACCTTTAAAGGGTGCCAGATGAAAATCATTTGGTTTGGGTCCAAAATGATGGCTCAGCATTTAAGATCATCCACTGCTCTTCCGGAGGATCCCAGTATGACTCCTGTCACTCCTTGGCAGCTCCAACCATTTTGACTCTAATTTCAGGGGATTCTTTGCCCCTCTTCTGGCCTTCACAGGTACTAGGCACAGAAGTGTTGTACAGACATACATGAAGGCAAAGCACCCATACCCATAAAATAAAATAATAATGTTTAAAAAAATCACTTGGTTCATTTACAGGAGGGGGATTTTAAATTTTATAAAAAATACTATTATTTGTGCTTATGAGTGCACATGTGCCTGTGTGGGAAGGGTGGGTGTGCAAATGTGTGTACATGTATGTGGAGGTCAAAGGTCAGTTCTCAGGCACTATCCACTTTGTTTAAATGAGATAGGGACTCTCGCTTAGACCTGGGGGCTCACAATTAGGCTAGTCTGGGCTAGGCTGGCTGGCCAGTGAACCCCAGAAATCCACCTATCTCTGCTTCACCAATACTGAGATTGCAAGAAAGTTGAGGCTCGAGCTCAGTTCCCCGTGCTTATGTGGCAATACCTTACCATCTGAGTGATGGCCCCAACTCCTGTTCTATTTTAAATGAAATAAATTAAATACTTACTGATTGCCCCTCTGGTACCATAAGCTGTTGTTGATGTTGTTAGAATATGGATATTCACGTCTGCAGATGACGACTGTGTGGAAACAGCTTGGAGTAAGTGAGGCAAACAGAAAAGGCAAGCCCCTGGGAATCGACTGCCCTTAATTTTAGCTGAGGCTCAGCAGACGCATGGAAGAGCAGACAGTAGCTGGTCCAGGCTGACATGAGCTCAGGCTGCCACTGCCGAATGCTCCTCCCACTGTACAGAGACACAAGCCAGCTGCCACACATCAAAGTCCCAACACTACAAGCAAGGGCCTCTCAGAAACTGTGCTGTGTACCAGGAGGCTGGAGGTGGACTCTTGGTGCTTGGTTTCCTGGCCTTATGGTGAGACTAGAATGTCCAGGTGGAGTTCATTGAAAGCCTGTGTGGGTGACTTTCAGGATGGATCTTCACTGACAATAAAGTTGACAGTACACAGCATCTCCATTGCATCAAAGGGAATGAAATAGACAAGTCAATCATGTATAGAGACACCCAAGTACCCCAAGGAAAATGTTCTTCTGGAAGTCTCACTTAAATAAATTATAATATTTGTAAAGAGCAAACATAGCTAAGGCATAACCTTAGGTACAATGAAACATGTGTTCAATATTCCAAGCTGACGCGAGGAGTATAGCATTTTAATTTGGATGTACAAAATTTTTAAATAATTCCCATTTGGGATTAACCTCTGAAATCCAGCCCATTCAATTGTAAAGACAAAAAAAAATTTAATGCTACCATATACTCTGGAAATGAAAATAATCCCCCATCTGACAGACAGCTCTTCTGTGCACTCTGGTAAACCCAATCAACTGACCCTGGATTGTGTAAACTCAAATGACTTAAGGAAGATCCTGAGACAGTTAAATCATAAAATGCTGCTGGACTATTGTATATTAGATTTGATGTAGTTTAGATATTACAACATATTTCATTCTATTACAGTTCTTTCAAAAACCAATAACCCATACCCAGATGTAAACATAGATATATGATATGTCCTGTATTACCTTACCAATTATATTCAGTTTTCTGGTAAGGTTTCCCATGGGCGCACTTATTATACACTTATGAATAAGTTAATTAGAGTGATTAAGATTACTTAACCATGGCTGGTTCTCTCGTTTTATTATATATGCCTCCACCTACTTCGAAGAAAAAAAAGAACTCCATGATCACTATGTGATGCCCAATTTAAAACATGTTAGTACACATAAAAGTCATTTTGGGTGGCTATGAAGGATTACTATCTCAAATATTTGTGAATTCTATGTCATTTAATTTAGTGAGAAATTTAATAAGATAATATATGCTGAAATCTTTTAAAACTTTATGAGTTCTGACAGCAAGTAAGAAACAATGAAAATGAGGAAAATTTCTCCTAAAACAGGTAAAGGTGGGTACATTTTGTATTCTATAGTATTATAATAACATCATTTTTTTAATCATTGAAGATTAGAAGTAATGAGCTTAAGGTTTGGATGGGTAATGTAAGGTGATATTTATATAATAGATTCAGAGAGGATTCCACATGCTGATTCTCTTACTCTGTCTAAATCATTATTGAAATTAATGTAAATCTTTTCCATAATGAAATTTCCTTAATAATATGGCACCTTAATATTAAAGTAAGTATTTTGGTGTCTGTTCATTCTGCCACTGTGTGTGAATTTTAAACTGTAGCAGCTATGGAATTAAACAGCTCCCAAAAAAAAAAAAAAGATTGCAAATTGATGCTGTCACTTCAAGTATGATGGATTGATTCAATTAGTCAGTCAGTCTTTCCTAAGAGTCCTTCAAGGAGTTACTTAACAAAGGCATACCCTGTTTATTCCCTTTCAGGAGCCTGTCATTTTTCTTCATTATTCTTCTAGTTTTACTCATTATATCTTTGGGGGAATATGCTGATCTCCGTGTGCAAAAGGTTTTGCTCACAGCTGTCGGGACATCAATCTTCCAAGCTTCAAACTGGAGGCTGGCCTCCAAAACACCTGAGCCTCTTATCATTGTCCTATCAGGAAGACCGAAATGCTAACAGGATAAAGTCAACAAACAAATGGGCCCTGGACTTAACAGATGGTTAATCAATGGAAAAGGAAGCAACTGAGGGAAAGTTTCGAAAACACCTCATTCATAAAGACAGTTATGACGTCCATGGGCTCCACATATGAGCAACTGATCTCTCTGTGGAGGCTAACCTCCTCAAGCACAAAAGCACATAGGTAGAGGAAAAAGAGTTGGGAATCTGGGACTCATGCTAAACACCCCCAATAACACAAAAAAAAAAAAAAACCACACATTCAGTGACTATGTTGCTTTGGCTAATGGCAGATAAATAAATATTCTTAAATGTAAACCATTTCTACTTTGAATGAGTCAAACCATTTATTTTCCTTTTTAAAGTGGAAAATGTAGGGCTGTGGATGTAGCTCAGCTGGATGAAGTGCTTGCCTAGAATGCAAAGCTCTGGGTTTCATTCCCACCATCACATAGAACTGGATACAATGTACACAAATGCAATCATAGCATTCAGGAGGCAAAAGCAGGGGGATTAAAAGTTTAGGGTCATCCTTGAATGTACTATAAGTTTGAGGCTAGCCTGGGCTGCATGGGACCCTGTCTCAAAAAAAAATTTTTTTTATTTTAATGTGAAGTGTCTGCCACACACAAACATGCTGGAATGGTTAGCATTAATAATAATAAAGATAATAAGAGTTGGGGCTAGAGAGATGGGTCAGCAATTAAGAGCACTGACTGTTCTTCCAAAGGACCCGGGTTCAAATCCCAGCACCCACATGGCAGTTCAAAGCTGTCTGTAATTCCGGGCATGATGGTGCTCGCCTTTAATCCCAGCACTTTGGGGGCAGAGACAGGCAGATCTCTGTGAGTTCAAGGCCAGCCTGGTCTACAGAGTGAGTTCCAGGATAACCAGGGATACACAGAGAAACCCTGTCTTGAAAAACCAATAATAATGATGATAATAATAATAATAATAGTTGGCAAGGATGGGCAGAAAATAACCACATATCTTTTAGTGGGAACCTAAGTTAGACATTATGCAAATATCATTAACTAAAATGGAGCAATCTAATTTCTGGGTATATACACAATGCAAATGAAATAAATATGTGAAGAGATCTCTGTATGATATGCATGATCACATCCTTCACAATGTGGAATCAGCCTATATGCTCATCAAAAGATAAATGGATAAAGGAAATAGGTTGGGCTGGAGTGATGGCTCAGGGGTTAAAAGCACTGACTGCTCTTCCAAAGGTCCTGAGTTCAAATCCCAAAAACTACACATAGTAGCTCATAACCATCTACAATGAGTTCTGGTGCCCTCTTCTGGAGTGCAGGCATACATGTCAGAATACTGTATATATAATAAATAGATAAATCTTTAAAAAAAAACAAAAAGAAAAGAAAATTGGTACATATAACAATGGAATAATATTCAGCATTTAAAAAGATGTTCTGTCCTTTGTAACAAAGTGGATGAATCTAGAAGACATTATTGTTAATCCAAATAAGCAAGGCACAGGAATACAGATATCTTATTCATATGACTAGAATGAAAAAAGAAGTGTTAGTCAAAGGAAAAGGGAGATGGAAAGAATATGAGAGGAATTGGGGAAAGAAAAAATATGATCAAAATATATTGTATGAAAAAATTGCAATAAAAATTTTCAGTTAAGAGGATAAACTTAAATAAATTATACAAATAGTGGCAATGGTGATAACATGAAATTATGCTAGTATACAATATTATAGGTTATAATAATCACATGGAACTATAATAGTATCCAACTGTTATAGGCTTTAATAGTATACAAGTATTGCAGACTCTAATGATAAGATGGAGCTCTAGTAATATACAAGTATTATGGACTTTGCTGAGAGAGTAGATCTTAAATGTTCTCACTACCTACAAATACTAAGTGTGTTGGAAAGTGGACATGTTAAGTGGCTTGAATTAGTCATTGTACAATGAGCATATATATCATATACAGTGTCAATTTGTATACCATAAACATATACAAATTCTACCAACTTAGTACTAACTTGGGGCTCAAGAAGTGGCCCAGTGGATAAAATGCTCTCCATGTAAACATGAGGGTCAAAGTTCAAATCCCCTGCAACTACATAAAGTCCTGCAGGGGCCGTGGCCCGTTGGTCATCCCAATGCTCGTGAGGCTAGGACAAGAGATCCTTGAGGAGATTTGGCTAGCTAGACAGACTGATTAGCCTCCCAGTTCACTGAGAGACCTTGCCTCAGTAAAGTGGAGAGTCATTGTAGTAATCATCCAAAGCCAACTTCTGACCTCATCCATGCACCCACACAACTATGAACATGTATTCTCTCTCTATATATCTCTCTCTCTACCTCTCTCTCTACCTTTCTCTATCTTCTCTATCTCTCTATCTCCCTCTATCTCTCTCTATCTCTCTTTATCTCTCTCTATCTCTCTCTCTCAAACACACACACATATACACAAGCCACATAAATGTATACATACAAAAATAATATTACTTAATTTACATAGTATCCAAAGAGAAGAACTTCACTACTAAATCTCATGAGTGGGTGTGACTATGTAGCTTACAGGGCCTAACTAAAAAGAAAGATGGGACCTTCCTTCGGGGATTAGGGAAAGGGTCTAGAGCAGTGGTTTTCAACCAGTTCCTCATGTTGTGGTGACCCCAGCCATAAAATTATTTTTATTTCTACTTTATAACTTTAGTTTCACTCCTGTTATGAATTGTAAATATCAGATATGGAGGATATGCAACCCAAGGGGGTCTTGGATTGAGAACCATTGTTCTAGAGACTTGGCTAAGCAATTAAGAACAGGAGTTGTTCTTCCAAAGGACCAAGTTCAATTCCCAGCACTTTTACAGTAGCTCAAAATCATCTGCAGCTCCAGTCCTAGAAGATACGACCTCTACAGGCACCAGGCACACACATGTTCCACATACAAACATGAACCCAGGCAAAACATTCATATCCATGATGTTTTATAAAATAAATAAATTCAAAGATGCTTCTTAAAAAGACTAAGAAAGAACCATCCCTAAAGGCGTCAAGACATATAATACTTTCTTTTGACAATATTATATACCTATGTTATTTATGGAGTAGAGTAAATGACCAATAATTGACACATGGAATCTCATGAAATGAAATGGCTTCTGTGTAGCAAAGAAAACTGTCAATCTAATGGAAAAGCATCCCAGAGAACTGGGTAAAATCTTTACTAGATATATACCCAACAGAGCAAAAAAAAAAAAAAAAAAAAAGGATTCATGTCTAGAATATGCAAAGGATATCAATAACCTAAACATGACAAAAACAAACAAACAACCCAATTGAAAAATGGGTTGTGGAACCAAACAGAAAGTTCTATAAACAAAAAATACAAGCGGATAATAAGCACTTTTTTAAATGTTTAACATCCTTGTCCATCGAAGAGATACACTGAAACTAAGATTCCAATCTCACTCTAGTTAGGATGGCCAACAATGAAGAATGCGAATGACAACCAACACTGGCATAGATGTGGGGGGGGGGCACTTTTATTGTTGGTGGGAGTTCAGCCATTTTTTTAAATCAGTCTGGAGGTTTCTCCTAGAACCGCCATATGACTCTGAGCACATACCAAAGGACTTTATAACCTATCGCAGAGTTACCTGCATATCCATGTTCACTGTTGCTCTATTCACAATAGCTAGAAAATTGAAGCAATCTAGATGTCCACCAACTGATGAATAGGTGAGGAAATTGTGGTATGTATACTAATGAACTATTACTCAGCTGTAAGATAAATAATGAAATTTCCAGATTAATGGATGGAATAGAAAATAAACTATGCTTAGTGAGGTCACCTAGTCCCAGAAAGACAAAGGCCACATGTTCTCTTTCACATGTGAATCCTAGCATTGACTCTTTTTTTTTTCCTATGTTTCATTAGAATGCATTTGAAAAGCAGGTAATTGAAACAGGGCATTTGTCAGTAGATATATTAAGAGAGGTAGATGGTAAAATGTAGGCAGAGGGAAAATATGGGGGAGAGGGGAGTTCAAACAGTGAAGGGATGGGGAATGGGGAAATGAGCAAGTGGGGGAAGGCTTAATCCAAAGAAAGGTGTATGAAAATACTATGATTTTGCAAGCCAAGTAAAAAATATAAACAGACAGAATCATAGTGTACAAATAACATGAAAAAATAGGATGAAATAATCTGAGTTAAAGGTAAAGGTTGAATAAAGATCAGGAAGTAAGAAAAAGAAGATAGGAAGTGGCTTAACCAAACTGAATGATGTATGAAGCTTACAGAAATCCACTAGTTTGTAAGTTATTGAAAAATATAATACATAACAAAAAGTAAGTTGGACAGAGTACCCTGCATGTATAGACAACACCACTCCCAGAAAACATAGGTCATTAAATGGAAACCTCATTGCCAGGCACAAGATTCCTTCATATGAGTTATTGGTCAGGAAGGGCCCAAAGGCACCCAAAACAACACGAGGTGTTGCTCTTGGTTACCCACCATAACTAGATGACAGGCACCTATTTCTGAAGACACCATTCACTTTGAATGCAGTACATGGACATATCAACTTCAACTGACCAGGAAATTCTCTCCCTACTCTCTAGATTACAAGTACCAGAAGAAAGTATTCAGAATGCTGGGGGAAAAAAAAAAAACAATGGTCTCATTCAGAGCTGGACATGAATGTAACACACTACAGTACCAATCTCCCCAGCAAAATATACCCCCTGGTGCAATAGTGGCATGACAGTTACAGAAATGACCAACTACTTTCTGATTGAATGGGAGGTCTGCTGCAAAAAAAGGAACTTCATACTTAGCATGCAAACCTGGTCAAAAGCTCACGACTGAAGAGATGATAGGCCCTGGGGGCAGACCTACTGCCATTATGTTAAACAGTTGTCAATCTCCCTTATAAATATTTATCTTTATGCTCATATTTGTGTTACTCTCAGCTTTGGTCAGAGAAGTTTCTTTTCGTAGTGGATAACAATGCAGATACTCATCCTGGTCAAAGTGGCAAGTATAAGTAACTGAGAGCTCAGCTACAGAGGAATCATCCAAGATTCAGGGAACATCTGGGAAGAAATATAAGAGCTGACAAATGTGGAGGAGAGCTGCAAGATGCTGGCTTCTGGAATGCTCAGTGGATGGTCCCACGCTCCTGTGCTGCAGCAGCACTAACTAACTCAAGGGTTCATATCAATAACAAAAAAATGGAAGGCATGAAGTTTGGAGTGAAATGGGGTGAGGGCCCAATGGGGACCTAGAAAGAGGAAGTAGCAAATATATATATAACTATAATGCAGTGTATACATATATCAATTCTTCAAAGAATAAATTATAAATATTTTAAATAACAAAGATGGCTTCTTAATAACTGTACAATAGGGATCATTAAGTTGATGATAGCATATATCTAATACATTTAAAATAAACACAAATTTGTCATTGAAATGCATGTAGAAACTGAAAATGTAGCTAACTGGAATATATACTAGGTTTCAAAAGGCAAAACTAATATGACTATACTTCATGTAACTGAAGATTAATTCCATCACTTCATATTTTCTCTATGATTATTCATGGGAAACTCTGGAGCATACAAATTTCCCTTCTATTCTTTTTCTCTTTGTTGATACTCTTTGATGCAGGAAAACACTACTGAGTATTTGATGTGTCACATGATGTCCTAGATAATCGCCAAATCTAACTGGTAGATCCCAACTTCAAACCTTGTGTGACATAAACCTCCAGTTCTGGGAACTTCCTTCTATCCATCAACTCCCATCCCTCAGCCCAACCAATTCAGACAGAAAATGGGATTTCTTGACAATGATGGAAGGTGTTGGACATAGAATAAATTTAAGAAAAGATCCTGCCTAGCTTATGGGTCTCTCTCTCACCAACATGATCCCCTTTCTGTGCAGGGAGGGAAAAAAAAGCACAGAATGTATTGTTCCTGTGGTCCATGCTAAAGAAAAACAAGGCACCTGTGATACAATGTTCACACTTGCTGTTTTTGAAAACTAAAATATCCAGTCATTTTTGATTTTACCAACGAAGACTCAGGAGCCATATGTTGGGATGAAAGCCTGCTAGCTCAGAGAGGCAGAGAAAGCATCCAGCTGAAGTTCCTCTTCAGCCAAAAACCATAGAGGAAAAAGCCCAGAGCTAAAAAGCTCAGAAGAACCTACAGAAAGGAACCATGAAGGAGAAGATCTCTCCAAAGAGAAAACCTTCTAAAGGACAAAAACCTCTGAAGGAAAAAACCTCCAAACTCCTTCTCCAAGCTGTCTTAAATACCCTCCAATTCACAGTTCCTCTTTTTGGTTTATCCCAGTCAGCTTGTTTCTTGCTCTCCCTCTTGACTTCTGGCTAACTTTACTTAATCTTATATACAGAAAGCTCTTGGATTAAAGGCTGAGCCATCATCCCACAATTAGAAACAGGTTTTTACAGTTTACAGTCTTGAAGTTCACAATGTGATCACATATTCTGCAACACATATCTTCTTTCTTTCATTCCCACTTTGGTCCTGATTTACATTTAAAATTGAAATTGATAAAAAAAAAAACTGTGGTATATATATATATATATATATATATATATATATATATATATATATATACAATGGAATACTACTCAGCCATGAGAAACAAGGAAATCATGCAATTTGTAGCCAAATGGATGGGACTAGAAAAGCTCATCCTGAGTGAGCTAACCCAGACTCAGAAATATGCACATGGCGTCTACTCACTTACAATCAGATTTTAGCCATATAGTACAGGATATCTATACTACAACCAATGCACCAAAAGGAACAGGAACAAAGACTTTATTACCTGTTAATAAGACACTTTGCCCTTGTAGTGCTGGCATGTAGGCCCCCAGTATATGAGGAAGCTCTTAGCCCTCGTATGGCTGCTAAACTGGGGCGGGGGACTGTTATGTAGGGACACTTCACTCCGGAGGAGTCGGATGGAAGGGATAGGGGGTAGAGAGTGGGAGGGTGGAGTCAGGAGGGGTGGAAAGAGGACACTATGATGGAGATGTAACTTAAAGTAATAAACATTAAAATAATTGAAAACATGTGGAGGAGTGTGAAGCTAAAATCCAAAGGAACATGGTCACAGTAGCCAGTCCTTGCTAAGTAATTGTTACCAGTGTCATTCATTCTGAAAGCATGACTGTGACTAAATAACATCACAAAGTCATTTATTCCTGTGGGTCTATTTACAGTAGAAGCCGAGAAGAAAACTAAATTAATCCCTTATCATTTTCCAATATTCCTATAAAATGGAATGATATTACCTCATCCCTACTCTCAACAAGTAGTCACCAGCAATTTCTATTTCATGAACAAAAAAAAAAGTAAATCATTTTTCCACAAAAAAGCAAAACAAAAGTATTCCTTGCTGATTTGGTTTTTGTTCTATTTTATCAAGAAGAGTCAATACTTTCATATATGCATTACATATTATTCATATGGTCACAACTTTTATTGACTCTTGCTGTAATTGATAAGTTATATATAAGGATTTTTTTTAAAGTGCAGCAGGTGACATGGTCCTCCAATTTTAATTCTAGATATAAATTATTATGTTCAATTCTTGTTGTGGTAGTACTGGATTAAGACAACACAAGTTTACCATACTGTTGGGGTAGTGTTAAGCATTCTAAATGTTAATTAATTGGTCCTGCTTGCTGTCTGTTACTTACATTGACTCTGATTGGTTAAATAAAATGCTAAGGCCTGAGACTGGGCAAAGACAGAGAAAGGTGGGACTTCCTAACATTAGAGCAGGAAGTCTGAGCTTCAGACAGAGGATTAAGGCATTCCAGCCAGGAACTGGAAGAAGAAGGCACACGCCATGGGGTAGATGCAAGAGGATCATTCCAGATGGCCAGGAACATCGGCATGTCATGGAGAATGGCAGTCCAAGGGGACGTATGTATATATGGGGTCATATTTGGGTAATAGAATTAAGAGCTAACTTAGATGGGCTAGAATTGTACAATTCAGGCCAAGGCATGTTAAAATCCATGTGGTCTCTGTGTGTATTTATTTATAATAGCGAATTAAAGATTAATAGCCACCAAAACAATTAATAATAATATAAATACTGGTTAAATAGTTTAATTAGCCATATTTCTTTTTACATACAGCAGGTGTCCAACTATAGCAATTAGAATCCATGCTTACAGTGTGAGAAGACCCGGATGAAAGTGAAAGACCCAGGGGAGGGAAGATCCTCACCCAACACTCAGGATATCACGGCCGCCCCAAAACTCGCAAGAGACCATCTTGATGCAATCGCAAGAGGTTTATTTCGGGGGGGGGAAAGGGGAAAAGGGGGGGGCTCAGTGCACTGAGGGGAGCCACTCGTATCCCACGCAGGGCTAGGAGCCACGACCATGATTTGGGGGAGAGTCCAATATTTTATGGGGGAGCACCACAGATTAAGGGGGTGGGGGAAATTACAGGTGGGAGGTACCAGCCCAGCCCATCGTTTACCACAACCCAAGGGGGAAGAGAAATACAGCTGGAATGTACCAGCCCAGCCCATTAGTTACCCAGCGGGAAACATCCTACATCTGTTTGTCTCAGGAATGAATCTAATCTTGTTTTGTTATCTACTTTGTGGTCAGCCAGTTCCTGAAGCCCTGGGGGCCCGTGGCCCAATTGACCTTCATTCTTGGTTTCAACCTGTTTATGGTCAGCTAAGTTCCAGGAATCACCTGGCGGCTGGCCTGGCTCTACTGCCGACTTAGGGGGTCTTTTAATAATTTTCATTCCCTTCAAAAGCAGGTTTCCTGGCCAAAGAGCGGGGAAGCAAACCCAAATTCATTTCAAAGGTGTGGCTACCTTAACAAAAGCTGTTGTCTTGCAGCAGAGGCCTAGAGCTAAGGCTTAGCTCTCCTTACATACTAAAAAACTGGCAGCCTTCTAAACAGAGCTTGAGAGCGGAATTAACTGCCAAGAAAAAAAATGGAGGAATTCATAATACCTCAATATGTTTGGATTCCAATTGAGTTTGTTCCTCTTAGCATGCAAATGATTTTTACCCTGACAATTATGGTTTTGTATATCTTTTTTGAGAAAGTTCAGACTAGGATAGTCTTAAAGGAAAGAATTTACAGATGGAATGCTAAATTGCCAACAATGATACTGGAGGAAGGAGCGAGGCCTTTCCTGATAAATAATGTAAAATTGATGGCAGCTGGAGCTAAGAGCTCCCTGGGTACTAGGTGCCTGTCAGGAGTTTCTGGTATCAGCCCGCCAGTGAAATGCAGCCAAAACTACAGTCCAAGTAATAACGAACAAAGTTTTAAGTGCATGGTTAGACATGCCAATGCTTTTGAATGTTGTTTCTTTGCTTGATTTTTGTTTAGATGTCTTTGATTTTCCTATATCAGGAGGTAGAAAGGATATTTTTCTGGCTTGGCATTGCTAAAACATAAGAGATTTTTGAAGATTTTGGGCAGATTTCGAATTGTCACTACAGTTCAAAGTTGCTCTCAAGGTTACAGAGATGCTAAAATCTGGGATTTAAGTAAAATATTTAAGCAGGGTGGTACTGGCACACACCCTTAATCCCTTAATCCCATCACACTAGAGGAAGAAACAGGCAGATCTCTGGATTCTAGAGTAGCCTGGTTTAAACAGTGAAGGCAAGGCAGAACCCTGCTGATAAAATAAGACTGCTTACTAAAGACAGTCTAGAATTCAAAAATGACATTTTTTCCTTGATATTTAATAGTATCCTTACTGATCTAATGAATAAATACAGATAATCTCAAATTTACTTAAAGAGAAAGGGGTCACAACCCAGTCTCCTTAGGTGTGGAGCTCCCACAGGAGAACTAGTTTCAAGAGGCATTTTGCCCCTAAAAGAGATGTTAATCGCTGGGTGTGGTAGTACATGCCTTTAATCCCAGCACTTGGGAAACAAAGACAGGTGGATCCCTGACCTTCACCAAGGTCAGCCTGGTTTACAAAGTGAGTCCAGGACAGGCTACACAGAGAAATCCTGTCCCTGAAAAAGAGAGAGAGAGAGAGAGAGAGAGAGAGAGAGAGAGAGATATTCTGTTCATCAATGTAAGGACTCAGAATTAGGCTGGGGAAGAACATGCAAACAGCATGCCTCCCACAGCCAACAGCTAACATAAGTTAGCATATCATGCTATTCTACACCAATTTCCTTAAGAATGGGATTTCCATGGGAGAACTGGAACTCAAACTAATACAAAATGGTTTAATTAATGTTATTGTTTAATAAGAGTAATTCAATTATTTAAGTTCATAAGTTCATACCTTGATCTCAAAACTTGGGAGACAAGGAAAAAACAGGTTCCTTGTGTGTTCGGGGCCAATCTAATCTACAGAGCTCTACAGAGCAAATCAAGACAGCCCAAGCTACAAAGAGAAACCCTGTCTCAATAAGGATAGATATATCCACATAGAAACTAAATCCCCAAAGAAGGGAGAAAAGGAAAGAAAAATATATAAATGCATACCTTTGTTCCCAAAACATGGGAGACAAAGACAGAGACAGATAGGTTCCTTTTGAGTTGGAGGCCAACCTAATCTACAAAAGGCCACAGCAACACAGAATAAACCTGTATTAATCAATTAATAAATGTATGTCAACTGTAGAGAATACTTGAACCCCATACAGTCTTATACTGTATTTTCAATTTAAAATAGATTATATATAGAATATGTATGTAATACTATTTCACGCCATCCTTTTATATAACATGAATGGAGACTTACAAATGTCTATCTGCTGTTCATACAAAGAACAGAAAACATTCCTTAATTGATTTGTGCATCCTGCACATCCAAGGCATTTTGGTAATTGCAGAAGTAACTATATGTTACTTGTGAGAAATTATATATTTGCAGAACTGGACCAGAGTCCAAAAAAGACAAGACAAGTAACCCAGATGATCCAGCCTCATAGACTGCCTCAATAGCTGTTTCCTCAAAAGTCTGCATCCAGAAGAACTTCAAACAGCTTTCTGAGATGGCCCAGCCTCAAAGACTGCTCCAGACAAGACAGCAATAAAGCCCTGAACTTTCCTACCAAAGTCCAGCTTCGAAGTACAAACTGCTCAGGACATTCAAATTGCTGAGCACATAGAGACTGGACAACAAATGTTACAATTTACTTGCTTAACAAATTTTTTACATTTTATTTGGGCCCCCAAACAGGTTTTCTGCATCCCAATTCAGCAGAAAGCAGTTTTTTTTTTTGTTTTTTTTTTTTTTTT